>CM069411.1:89487731-89694120 GCA_035609135.1 Eleutherodactylus coqui | reverse complement strand
TTTCTTAGGAGTCACGTGTTTAGTAGTAACACACACCTTAAGGCGTTAACATATTTTAAGCACCTAGAGCCAGTCATGAGTTCTTATGATTTCAGGGGGCGTGTATTTATGTGTAATCTAGGGTAGAATTGAACCTGATGATGTTGATAAAGACAGAAGAGCTTCATTGTCGTATGATGCTAGCTGGTGTCGTGTGTTAGTGATTTGTGTACACAGCTTCTCACATATAATTCGGGGCAGGCAATGAAACTCTATATGGAGTTCCTTTGAAGCTCCGCAAGCAACAGGTGCAACCCCAATAGTAATGGTGTGCCCTCTTTGTGGGCCCAATAGTAGTGCACCCCAACAGTGCCCTTAAGAACAATTATAACAGAAGCAGCTATGCTTTGATTGCCACGGCTTCTGTATACAGAGCCCCTGCTCTCTCCGCTGGCGTCTGTATATACGGCATACAGCGTAGCAGAGAGGAGGAAGCGGGGTCTCTGGATACAGAAGCCGTGGCGGCTGGAGCGGAGTTGCTTCGGTGTGTAAAACTACTTGCAGCCATGGTTGCTGCTGGCCGTACGCACAAGAAGCAATTATTTTTTTACTGGCCATTAATATGGTAAAAAAATAAACACCAGCACCAACTTTGTGCCCTAATAATCAGCCGGGTTGCAAGCCCCTGGCTAGAGGAACCTTTGGCCTATTCTGTACCGTGGGCTGCATTCACAACAACGTATATCGGCCCGGTTTTCACGCCGAGCCGATATACGTCGTCCTCATGTGCGGGGGGGGGGGGGGGGGGGATGGAAGAGCCAGGAGCAGGAACTGAGCTCCGCCCCCTCTGCACTATTTAATTAGCCCCGCCCCCATTCCGCCTCTCCCCATTGCAAATAGTGCAGAGGGGCGGAGAGGAGGCAGAGAGGGGGGCGGGAGCTCAGTTCCTGGCTCTTCCATCCTCCCCCCCCCCCCCCCCCCCCCCCCCCTGCACATGAGGACGACGTATATCGGCTCGGCGTGAAAACCGAGCCAATATATGTTCTTGTGAATGCAGCCTCAGGAACATAGGAGTAGGGTTTTTCTCAACTTTGTGAAAAAAAAAAAAACTAGCAATCGCGCATGTCTCCGACCAATGTAATCTCCCTTGCAGCATTACCGAAAAGGACAGAATATGGCACGCGCGCCATTTATGGTAGGATAGTTGTACTATGCCTATAATCTTCCCAGGAGTGTACTCAACAACTTCCAAAGTTTCATGGCGATCGGATGAATGGTGTAGTAGCGCATAAAGGACAAACAGACAGACAGACACGCACGCACGCATACAGACATACATTCAATTTTATATATATAGATACCGCTGAGGTAACTTGAAAGCTGCGCTGTGATTGGTTGTTATCTAGATATATAAAAACGAATGTATGTATGCATGTCTGTCTTCGCGGCAACGCGCGATGGGTACGCTAGTTTTATATAAAGGAAACGTTCCATGGTTACCTCCACGTTGTGTTTCCTGGGTAACGCAGAGAACTATGCAAAATGGTGAACATATGTTTTTCCTGTATCTCTAAAGTAACCACGACTTCATAAGATTTTCCGTGTGAACACCAGATAAACACCAGGACCAAATTAACTCGGGCGAAGCCAGGTATATCAGCTAGTATAACATATATAAAAAGACAAGCATTTTAAACTTTGGTCTTAATACGTTTTTCTCAGAGCATGATGCGCCTAATAAATGAAGAGGTGCAAGCCCTTCCATATACTAGACCAGTGATGAGCGACTTTTTGAGCTCGGTGTGTCAAAATTCGCAAAAAAACAGAGCATGACGCGGGGGGGGGGGGGGGGGGGTGTCACTTTGAGAAAAAAAAAACATAAATTTGCGATATTTATAGTTTAAATAACAAAAATATATAATTGTAATGTATAACTGTATTTAATAAACCCCAAACACCCATAGCACAGGCCCTCGCCTCTTGCTGCCTCCACAGCGGCCCCCCAGCAGCGACAGCACCCCTACAGCGGCCCCAAGCAGCGACAGCGTCCTCCACAGCGGCCCCCCAGCAGCGACAGCACCCCCCACAGCAGTAACTGACGCCCATGGCGGCCCCACAGCATTAACTACCCCTACAGCGGCCCCCTAGCAACAGCGGCCCCCAGCAGCAACAGCGCCCCCCCCCAGCAGAGACAGCACCCCCACAGCGGCCCCCCAGTAGTGACTGACCCCCACAGCGGCCCCCAGCAGTACTTGCCCCCCCACAGCAGTGACAGTGCCCCCCGAGACCCACAACTTACCTCCTGGAAGCTCCGCTCCTCCTTTGCCCGGCGCGCCACTAGCAGAGATGATATCCGGCGCACACTCTGACGTCAGTGTGCTGCCGGACGCCTCCTCCCCCGGACGCTCTCGTGGAACCAACAGGTAGGAGAACTCGGGGGACGGGAGGAGGATCCCGGCTGCACACTGACATTACAGTGTGCGCCGGGATCAGCACTGCTAGTAGTGCTGGTTAGTGAATACCAGCAGGGGAGCCGCAGCCCCTGCTAGTAGTCACTAACAGGGTGAGCGGCCGCGTGTCAGCGACTATGGCTACGCGTGTCAGTGCTGACACGCGTGTCATAGGTTCGCCATCATGGTACTAGACGCATCTCTGTGCGCCTGCACGGAAATCTACAGGTCCTACTTGGTGAATATTTCTGCTCTAATTTACACCAGTTTCTGGCATGAATTGCACATAAATCTGGACCATGGCCCTCTAACAAGTCTCACCCTTTGCAAAAAAGGGGTGCGGGCGCACTCTTAGTATGAGACCGATGTTGCTGTTTTAAATAAGTTCCTGTCTCTGTGATCACGGACGGCGACAGACGTATTTCACTCTGTTTCAATAAAGACACCAACCAACGTAAAACACACAGACGTATTTATAGTGAAAGCTGGAGGAAGTCAATAACAAGTTAATAAATTAAAGTAACCTCAAAGGGGTTTTGTCATGCAAGCAGAACCCCGTCCCCCAGCTGGACCCTGCCTAAAATAACAAACGAGGGTATACTCACCTCTGCTGGTGCCCCAGGATGCAGCCGACAGCCAGCACTGGCATCAGCTGCGACTTCCAGGTAGACAGTCTGGGCAGAAGCACGTGACTGCTGCAGCCAATCAGAGGCCAAATCCCCAAACTCCTGGCATCATGGCAACCGGGATATGAGCACTGATGGCAGGAGTGCCGACGGGGACGCTGCAGCCTCTGATTGACAGCAGTCGTCACATGCTTCCACCTCACCCACCTACCCCCAAGTCGAAGCCAATGCCAGCGCCCGTGGTCTGCTATGTCCGTCACATGAGAGGTGAATATACCTTTGTTATTTTAGACAGAGCCCAGCTGGCAGATGGGGTTTTGTTTTAAATGACAACCCCTTAAAAGGGGAAAGAAAAGAAAAAAAACAAAAACACCTCTTAACTAAATTATTTAATTTTGACAAAAAAAATGTAACAAAACGAAAAAGCGAACATTACCAACATTACCCAGTGTATGAGAACATTCACATCAATGAAAAAGAGAATATCCGAAGATCCTTCATACAATTGGTGAAGAATCCTCGGCAGGGTGGATGAATTTACAACGACTGGAGCAAAGTTAAAGTTCTGTTATAGGAAGGTCTCCAAATCTATATGAGGAGGGCATCGATGAAAAACTGTAAAAATGAGCCCTCGAGTCATCGTCGACGGTCGGGTCGTTAAACATTAAATTCGGCAGTTCTTTTTATTTAAATGAGGCATGGTATTATACTTCCGGTGTTGACCAGCCATGACCATATCCGGCCCGATGCACGGATAGCAAGCCGAACAATCAGCTGATTGGTGGGGATACCATGCGGTGGGCCCTTGTCGATCCTAATGACAGATCATCAACAGTAAAAGTCCCCAAATACCCCTCTAATAGAGAAAAATTAGGACTGGATTCATTAGCTTAAATGGAATGGATAGTACATCTCTCCTGCTCTGTGCATTATATGAGCAGCACATTGATGTGAACAGTGTAATGCTCTATTTCTCCTGTAGTGGCGCTCCAGGGTAACTGAACATGTACTGCTAAGTTCCCCTATAAATTACAGAAGCGAGACCCCATGTAATTCTTTCATTGTTTGAGGACCCTTATGACAAAAAAGTTTTTTCCAAAACCCCTATAATGATATTTAATAGCAATCAATAAGGCCAAAATGACAGCTCCCAACGCAGAGGTCCCCCAGCTTGACCATGGTAAATCCAGCCTATGTAAGCAGAGACTAGAACACTGATATGGAGGTGCCAACAGCAGTGACACCTCTAATGGTCATATTGATTTTCACAAAAAATGTCTCCATAAGCAAATATATAAAACCCCAAATAGAATAGTTATAAGGTGGCAGACGATGATGACCGAGCTCATATTTACTGGGATTTCTTTAATTTCAGCATGTTGAATAAGGTCCTATTTGAGAGTGCGCTGTGCTCTGCTAAGAGTTAAATGTCCTTTGTCCCTCGGGTCACACTCACACATCACCACAATGTTAGATACAGAGCCCTGTTACTGCAGTGTTTGGGCTAAAGAGTAGACACCGGCAGCTAATTTCATTCATCCACTTCCCTTTCATGTTGAGACACTTATAGTGGCCCTCCGATTCCGGAGAAACAAAGATGGCCGCAGCAGCCTCTCTGACTGCCTGGTGCACGCTGTACGTTAATATGCATCATTAGTCTAAGACACTACACCTGCTTGGATTATCCAGTGATGCCACATGAGCTGGCCAGGAAGGTCAGCATTTAGTGTCTTAAGACCACCGATGCATACCACACACAGTGTGTATTAGGTAGTCAGGGACGCAGTTCGGCCATCTTTTTTTTGTGCAGGTCTAGAGGGACACTTTAAAGTGCCTTTTATTCCTAAATAGAACACTCCAGAAAAAAAAAAAAGCCTCACTGGCACAGATTTACTAATGTGATTACACCTATACCTTGTCCTAAAGTGGTACTTAATGTCACATCAAAAATTACAGTTCACTGCACCTTGCTCAGCAAGGGGGTGTAGCTTAAAAAGGGGTATTGCGGCGATGTGGCAATTTTTTTTCCAGTTTTCACCCATCCAAACTGATATATTGGTGGGGGTCAAACCATTAGGACCCCCACCGATCCTGAGTGGAAGGTCTGATTTGTCCCAGTGCCGGTCACTGCTGCATCACATCACCGACCAGAGTGATTAGGATGCTGGCTGTGCGTGGCCACCCCATTCATTTCAATGGGGCTGACTGACATAGCCAAGCACTATAGTCATTTCCATCAGCCCACTGAAACAGAGTGACACAGTGCATGCGCAGCCAGCGTTCAATTCAGTCCAATTGGAGCAGTGATCCAGCAGTCACTGGAAGTGGGGCAAATGGGACCTTCAGCTCTCTGGATCGGTAGGGTTCCCAGAGGTCGTACCACCACCAATCTATCCAGTGGATACGGGGGGGGAAAAAAAGCACACCGTCAGAATATCCCTTTGATGGAAAAAAGAGTGTAGAATAAATAGGACAACATAGGCCAAAAACCACTAAACCAACTTAAAGAAGGTATAAAGTCAGACTAGAGTCTAGAGAGGTGCCAAAGCCATCATACATAATGAGTCACGGAGACATGTGGCCCATTTTAGAGAGAATTAGGGAACCTGCGGCACGGCATTGAACCCAGTCCATGGCATAAGGAGATGCATGAGACAGACTCAATGGCCAGCCCCTTCAGCTTTACACGAGGAAGAACAGAGGGATTCCTTTTTTTATGGAGTGTTCCAATAAAAGCATTTAGCTTGGCTAGTGAGATTGTGCAATACTAGAGAAATACTCCAGGATGTCCTGAATGGTGAACTCCATGGTGATTCCCGCACCGGTGTAACATTTCTCTATCAGACCTTCGAAGTGCTTATACTGGCGGATAAATTCATCTTGCATGGTGTGCCACACCACCTGAGGAAGAGAACAGACGGCATCACATTAGTGCAGCCACAGCACGGCTTCATTCATTATACTGCCCGCTATAGAAACCAACAGACAGGTGAGAAGAAGTCATTCGGAGAGTGCAATGGAAATGGATGCAAATAACAGCAGTTCCAGAACTTCAACCATTCATTTCTACTGAACCGTGACTCACGATGGGGAACGGTCGGATTCATGCCTGTGACTGGCATTGGAATCATCACCTAGCTCAGCCATAATGAAAGATATCAGAGTATATAATTAAAGGAACACTGAGGAAAACATATACTCTGCTCATGTCTTGTACAGAAGGGTGGTGCAGGACACAGGGAGTCTGTCTTTGGTGTTTTTTAAATGTCCATCTGACAAACTGCTCTGCACAATACATAACATGGTTCATCAGTCCTGCTCAAAGTACTGCTTTAAGTTTTCGTTCACATACACTATACTGCCAAAAGTAATCGGAAACCTGGGCAAGAATCAAGAGTAGTATTTATTTCCATATGTTAATACTTAGTGGGGGTCTCCTTTGGTCCTAATGTCATCGGATACTCTCCATGGCATACTTTTTACTAACGTCTGATACACTTCAGCTAGTATTTCCCTCCATCCATCCTGCAAATGTTTGGTGAGTTCTCTAAAAAAAAAAGATGCATTGGCCCATCTACAGCAGTGCAAAGAGCATCATTATTGGACAATGGAGCAATGAAAGAGTTCTACGGAGTGACGACTAACACTACTTCAAAAGAAAGAATGTCCAGCAGCACTCACTGCAAACTCCAACAGGGGGAGGTGAAAAAATGCAAGCCACTTAAATAAGAGCCTGAGTCTCCAGACTAAATAGACAGCCCCAGAAAAGATGAATAAAGTGGCAGCCTGCAAAAATGTCATAAAACAGCTATGATCTTTATTATTTAATGATCATTCCTTTAAAAAAGGTAGGCTATGTTTTGGCCCTACTCCAGCTTCAAATCAGATGGACGTACCTTGATTTGGAGGATGCCTGGGGAACACCTTTTACCTGAGTATGTTGTACCAACAGTTTGAGTACGGCGGAGGTTCCTTTATGGTCTAAGGATGTTTTACATGGTATGGTCTTGTTCGTTGGTTGTAGTGGTAAGAATCATGAACACATTGGTGTACCCTGACATTCTAGACAATAAAGTGCTGCCGCCAATTTGACAATACTCTGGAAATGGTCAGCCATACTTCCAACAAGACAACGTGCCTTGTCACAAATCAAATGCTGTTTTATGTTGGTTTGGGGATTTGAATGTTCCACAATGCCTGGACTCTCTGCACCAGATTGAACATCTTCAAGATGAACTGGAATTTCGGGTCAGGAAATATGAACAGTGTCCATCTTCTTTAAGAGCAAACATCAGACGTTTGCAGGATGAATGGAGGGAAATACTACCTGAAGTGTATCAAACATTAGTAGAAAGTATGGCACAGAAAGTATCTGATGTCATTAGGGCCAAATGAGCCCCACTAAAGTATTAATATATGTAATTAAATACTACTGCTGATACTTGCTCAGGTGTCCACTTACTTTTGGTAGAATAGTGTACAATATGTAGTATGGGGGAAAAAATAAACTATGAAAGTCTATTACTCGCCACTGGTTTATTAACCCCTTAAGGACATGGCCTATTTTGGCGTTGAGGACCAAGCGATTTTTGTTATTTTTCCATCTCCATTTTTCAAAAGCCATAACTTTTTTATTTTTCCGTTGACGCGGCCATATAAGGGCTTGTTTTTTGCGTGGCGAACTGTAGTTTCTAATCGGTGCCACTCTTGGGTACATAGACTATATCGTAAAACTTTTATTATTTTTTTTATGATAACAGGGAGAGAAAACGCATCAATTCTGCCATAGATTTTTTTTTCTTTTTTTTACAGCGTTACTCATGCAGCGTAAATGACACACTACATTTTTTCTGCGGGTCGGTACGGTTACAACGATACCAAAACTGTTATTTTTTTTTAGGTTTTTACACTTTTTTGCAATAAAACCCCTTTTTTTTGGAAATCTTTTTTTTTTCTCTATAGCTGCATTCAAAGTCCTGTAACTTTATTTTTTTTATGTACGGAGCTCTGTGAGGGCTTATTTTTTGCGAGACGAGCTGTAGTTTTTATTGGTACAATTTTGGGGAATGTATGGCTTTTTTGATCACTTTTATTGCATTTTTTGTGAGGCAAAATGCGTTTTTTTAGCGTTTTTGTCGCACAAAATAAAAAGCATGTTTAACTTTTTGTACACGTTGTTACGGACACGTCAATACCCAATATGTGGGGGTTTAATTTTTGTTTTTTACCTTTTTCATGCTAATATTAGAAAAAGCATAAAAAAAGGGTTTTTTTTACTTTTTTTTTACATTTTTCTTTTCTTTTTTTTTTTTTACACTATTTGAGTCTCTCTGAGGGACTTACATCACTGCACTTATGATCGCTGTGATAAGGCATGGCAGAGCTACTGCTCTACCATGCCTTATTGCTTATACAGCGATCATAGGCATAGGCAATACAGGACACCAGTGTCTGGCGTCCTGTTGCCATGGTGACAGGCCGGGCTCTCGCGATGACATCGCGAGAGCCGGCCGGAGACACAGAGGGAGGGCACTCCCTCTGTGAACTCTTTCCCTGCCGCGATCTACTTAGATCGCGGCAGGGAAGGGGATTAACAGCTGGGGGCGCATCTCCGATGCTCCCCCCCCTCCCCCGCTGTTGCAGCGGGACACCGGCTGTGACTGACAGCCGGCTCCCGCTGCGGGATAGCGCGAGATCATGACTGACCTCGCACTATCCCGATGACGTACCGGTATGTCCTGTTGCAGGAAGTACCAGGCTCCCAGGACATACCGGTACGTCCTGGGGAGGGAAGGGGTTAAAGAGCAATTGGGTTTATGGAGCAGTTTGAATGCAGGAGCATAAAAGTCAGAAATGTATAGTCCAACAGATTTTCATTTACACAATGTATTGTTCTCTGTTATCAGCTACTTCAGGCTGGGTAGAAGCAAACTGCAGTGATTACAAAGACCAAAACAATTTCATCTCCTTGCCATCATTGACCAAGTTCTAGGTTTAGCGTTACCTTGAATGTAGTTTTACATAACACCACGTCTAGTCCCATAAAGCCACATCCTCACCTGCAGTAGGTTCTCCTCCTCACACAGATGCTTGTCCACCTTTTTGTAGAGGTTATCTAGTCCCTTCTTCACTTCTTTACCAGGATAGTCCTTTATGACTTTCCGCAGTTCTTGCTTGCTGAATGCTAACTGGTAGCTTACTTCATCGTAGCCAATCCCCTGGGCCACACGTGCCTTCACCCCTTCAAAGAAAGTCTTTGCCGTAGCAAAGTCAAAAATACAACGAATAGGTTAACCCTTCAAGAACCAGCATCCATATGCAAAGAGTACTTTTGGATAAATGAAAATGGACAGACTATTTCTGAGCAATCAGAATGCCTGAAGGGAATTTGATCTTCTGTGAATGGAGATCTTAGATACACTGATTAACCTCTTAAGGACCAAGCGTAGTAAATATAAGATAGAAAAAAATATGGCACGGGATTCAAGCCTCTTACCCTCCAATCAAGGAGCAGCAGGTCGGGTTCTCGTCTGTTAGTCACAGCTGAGAACCCGGAGGAGAAGGTTAAATCGTTTTTCAACCGCTTCTGCCTTCTCTTTTCTTGGCTACATAGCGCTTAATGAGCGCTATGTACTAAGAAGTGGAAGTATAACTTCCATTATGCGACCCGGCGATCATGGAACTGCTGGGTGCACCCTGGCAAAGCAGAGCTGCAGGGTCCCTAATCAGCTCTGCCAGTGACCATTATCACTTCAGGGGGATGTTTAACCCTCTAACTGGGGCTCCTAGCTACAGCCCCAACTACAGTGGAAAAGTTTGAAATAAAAAAAAAAAAAAAAAGACCATGTGAATGACCCCCAGAGGACTTGTATGACATCATGGGGGACATAGATGGTAAAAAAGAAATAATAAAAAAAATAGATACAAGAATAAAACCAATAAATAAAAAAATTACAGAATAAAAATAAATACATAAAAAAGAAAATGACACCAACAAAACAGTCGCCATATGTGTCCTGAAATCCCAAACCATACATATACATATATATATTTATTATAATGTATGTGTGTATATATTTTTTCGAGCAGTTTATCCCCAATAAAACAGAAAAAAAATAGCCCTATATGTGACCGGGGGAAAACACGCAGCAAAAACAATTTTAGTAGCTGAAGGAAAAAAAGTAAGGCAGTAAAACCACCAATGCTTAAAAATTGTTTGGCCCTTTAGGTCCAAAACAGTCTGGTCCTTAAGGGGTTAAGATATGATACCAAAGTCACTCTGCCTTCCCAGTAATGGAAATATCTGAACAGGGCTGAATGTGTTTGGGCTGTCTGCAATGTGCCATGGCCTCACTTGTTTTAGGAATTAATGGGGGTCTCCTGCACATGGCCATATTACCTACAGAGGTGCACGGGCCCTTACAGTATATTTATAGGCCTCCACTGATAGAGAGGCATACCAGTAGCCTAACAACCGTAATAACATATCCAGCTCCCTCTATCCACTAAAGACCCTTAAAGAGAACATTACATTTAATTTCTCCAGAGGATGTCCCAGCGAGTAGATCACGTAGGACTGCAGATGATCGTTATACTTCTGCTTGGCCTCTCTTTTTTCTGTTTCTAAACAGGAGATCTTTAATCGAGAAAGAGTAGCAAAGATGTGGTGAAAGTTCTCCATCATGACGACATCCCGAGGAGTCTTCTGGCTTTCATTTGCAACTTTTTCGACTGAAATAAAATAGAAATGATGAGAATATTAATGACATAAAACTAACTTCACGAGTCAGCAGGGGATGAAAAAACAGTCACTTCTAATGTCCTCTGTACCTCTGCAATTCATTTCTAAGGTTATCCCATGCCATATGCAAATCAGCAGAGAAGAGTCATCTGGCCGAGAAGAATCACACCGATTTATGACCAGCTGAGCTTACCACCCCCCATTCTATTAATATACAACTCATCACATCCTCGTTACACAGAAACTCCCGTCTAGGAAGAGAAAGGAGCATGGCTAGCTTGGTAACACGTTTATCATTGTGACTCTTCTCGGCTAGATGACTCTTTTCTGCCAATTTGCATAGAATGCAGAATAACTTCGGAGCCCAATTGCGGAGGTAAATGGGTTCATTAGGAAACAGAGGACTTTACAAGGGATTTATTTCTCATCCTGTTTGCTAGTGTAGTCTGTTTTAGGGGGGAGATGGTGGTGACAGGTTCTCTTTAAAACGACCCTCTAGACTTGGAGAAACAAGGATGGCCACATCGCTTCTCCGACTGCCTGATGAATATTGTGCATGAGTATGCACCATCAGTCTAATGCCCCGTTTACATGGGACTGTCGGCTAAACGATCTGCACGAGTGAGTGACGTCACCGCTAGTTGTTAGCGCTCAAGCAGAAGGTTTAGGCAACCAGATCACTGCTGAGTATATCACTCACTTCTCGCTCAGTGCTTCACATTCTATATGAAAGACTAAGCGGGGAGCGTTTAGACGCAGCTAGGAGTGAGCGAACCAGCAAGGTTTTTTATACGATCTTTTTAAAAGTCAGCGACAAATGAAAAGTAGACAAATAGCGCACTACGGCTTGGCATTAAGGCCGGCTGTACACGAGTGTCACGGCGCCCCCCCAGGAGACCCCATACTTACCTGCGGATCCGGCATCCTCGCTCCCGCATGATGTTTCCCCGCCCATCTCCGCCGCGTCATGTGACACGCCCACCGCGTCACATAATGCGGCGGCGGTGGGCAGGGAAGCGTTTTCATGCTATCTTCCGCTGCGCTACAGCGGAAGATAGCGTGTACAGACGGCTTCCGTTGACTGCAATGGAAGCCGTCCGCGCGTACACCCGCGGCAAATAGAGCATGCCGCGGGTGAGGACGGGTGAATTCACGGTGCGGAATTCCGCACCGTGAGCCCTGAGCTATTAGGTTCAAAAGAACCTAATAGCTGCGGGCAACGCAGCGGATTTCCACTGCGAATTACGCGGTGGAAATCCGTTTGTGGGAAGGAGGCCTTTGACCTAACGTTTATCACACATGTTCGTTCGTTGAAGCAAACTTTACATTATAAATCATCCTGTGTAAATGGCGCTTAAGACACTACATGCTGCTCTAACGGGCCAGCACTGCTCACGTGGACAGCACTAGATAAAGCAGGTGTAATGTCCAAGTCCTGCGTCACACTGGTATATGAGAGGTCAACTGAAAGGTTTTCCTTACAGAACAAGATGTATCATCCCATTATTAGGCTTAATGGTCAGTGTGAAACCTTAATATAGTTCATGGCATAGAAAATAAAAAAATAAAAACATCAAAAATTCTTAAAAACTCTGTTTAACATAAAAAAATTCATCTATACTGTAGAATAAGTCATTTTCTGATTAAACATTTCCCTTAACTAAATACCAGTGACATACACAAGTATGTATGTATGTATGGCAATAACGAACACTCTATACGCATCATGATGACACTAATTTGTTATCTTCCTTTGCAAGATTAAGGCCTTCTTCCCACGAGCGTGACGGGCTCCGCCGCGTAATATTCCGCAGTGAAGCCCGTCACGGCGCCACCCAGAGACACCCCCATACTTACCAGTGGAAGATAGCGTGAAGACGCTTCCCCGCCCACCGCCGTCGCGTCTTGTGACACGCCCACCGCGTCACATGACGCGCCGGCCGCGTCATATGACGCGTGGCGGTAGGCGGGGAAGCGTTTTTTCACGCTATCTTCCGCTGGTTGCAGCGGGAGATAGCGTGAACGGACGGCTTCCATTGACTGCAATGGAAGCCGTCAGCGCGTACACCCGCAGCAAATAGAACATGCTGCGGGTGAGGACGGGAGATTTCACGGTGCGTAATTCCACGGTGGAATTACGCATCGTGTACATTGTGCTATTAGGTTCAATAGAACCTAATAGCAGGGGGCAACGCAGCGGATTTTTGCCGCCGATTTACGCGGCGTAAATCCGTTCGTGGGAAGGAGGCCTTAGACTTTTAATGTTTTTTTTCCCCCAGAAATTTACCATTAATGAATACTGCTCTTATGAGTTTCGTATAAGCCTTATCCAAGTCTCCTCGTCTTTCGGCTGATCGAAAGATTGACTCTGCCAGCTCAGCAAATTCTTCAAACCCGGACACAAAGGGAAGAATACCGACTTTGCTCTTTTTTGAGATTTTCACATCCTCCATCTGCTTGATCTGGTTGGTCTAAAGCAAAGAGAAAAGAGCCATCATTACACAACAAAGGGGCGAGGTCAAAGTTTTGTGATGGAAGCACAACCAAGAAGAAAAAAAAAAGAAAAAAATACTGTATATTTTATATATGGAAGCCTGTAGACCGTAATATCCACCCTCTCTTCACATGGACATTAAGTAAGTTCTAGAATTAGTCCTAAGAGGTCGAGTACAGCAGTGAGGACGTACATGGAGCGCCCTCACTTTCTACAAGCATCAATAGACACAACAGAAATACAACTTTGGAGAAGATATCTCACAGAGAGGCCAGTAGTCAGTATGGAGATGGACAAAGTACTGTAGCCTTTAGGCCGGGCTCACACGACTGTGTTGGTATAACATATTCCGCGTACAGGATTTGCGCGCGAAATACGATAAGCTAATCTCCCATAGGCGGCCATGTTGCTGTTCACACGAATTGCTCGGAAACCGCATGCAAGAATAATCACAGTATGTTCTATTGTGGCGCTTACATACACACCGAGATAGTGCAAGGCGATTGGCAACACAAAGGAAGAATGCAATGTCATTGCACACTTGCTGCGTGCCACGCGAATGTTTCCCACGGGCGGCATGCAGTGAATAATGTCTGTCAGAGCTCTGACTTTTTCCTTTTCTGACCAAGCAAGGAGAACTTTCACAGGCATCAAAAGACAACACCACAAAAAGTTAAAGGGGTTGTCTCGCGGCAGCAAGTGGGGTTATACACTTCTGTATGGCCATATTAATGCACTTTGTAATATACATCGTGCATTAAATATGAGCCATACAGAAGTTATTCACTTACCCACTCCGTTGCTAGCGTCCTCGTCTCCATGGCTTCGTCTAATTTCAGCGTCTAATCGCCCGATTAGACGCGCTTGCACAGAAGGGTCTTCTTCCTTCTGGTCGGTCCGGGTGTTCTGGCTCCGCCCCCTTCTACGCATCACGTAGCTCCGCCCCATCACGTGTGCCAATTCCAGCCAATCAGGAGGCTGGAATCGGCAACGAAACGCACAGAGCCCATGGTGCACCATGGGAGAAGACCCGCGGTGCATCATTGGGAAAGGACCGGCGGCCATCTTTAAAAGAAGAAAAGAAGATGCTGCGCAAACTGGGAAGGAGGTAAGCGATTTTTTTTTTTAAATTACAAACGGTATTGATTTTAACGGGGCAGAATGCGGGGGTAGGTTGAAAAGAAAAAAATTGCATTTCGCCGCGGGACAACCCCTTTAAGCACCAGCAGAAACCTTCTACCCTGGCTACATAGGATTTTCCAGCATTCAGGTCAGTGCTAGAGATGAGCGAGTATACTCGCCAAGGCACATTACTCGAGTGAGTAGTGCCTTAGCCGAGTATCTCATCGCTTGTCTCTAAAGATTCGTGGACCGGTGCGGGTGACAGGTGAGTTGCAGTGAGGAGCGGGGGGGGGGGGGGGGGGGGGAGAAGAGAGGGAGAGAGAGAGAGAGAGATCTCCCCTCCGTTCTTCCCTGCTCTTCCCCGCCAGCCCCCGAATCTTTAGAGACGAGCGGGAAGATACTCGGCTAAGGCACTACTCGCTCGAGTAATGTGCCTTAGCGAGTATACTTGCTCATCTCTAGTCAGTGCAATATCTGACAATTCTCTGAGCTCTTTAGGCCAAACATATATATTGTTGCACAAGGACCGTACAGCACACTGCAGGTTCCCACTTACTATGCACTTATCAAAATTCCTTTTGACTGTAACCAGGACATTGCCGAGAGTCGTACTGAGGAAGGAGGCCGAGTCCACATTCTCTGCAGTCCACACGTGGTGGCTCATCTTCACCAGCATATACAGGGAGTTAAAGCTATCGATCTTGTCTCCCAAGGCAATAAGGTTGTTGAGCTCTGGTTCTACGAAGCGAAAGATGTGAGTCATCATCTGTCGGATCATTTCCTTCCTACAAAGTAAAGAAAAAAGATGTTCAGGAATCATTAATTGTTTTACTTAAAGTGAATAATGATAATGAGCACTTCAAGTGCACTAGGTAGGCCCTACTTCATACATGGGAATTATGAAGGGGAGGACTCCGGCAGCGGGTATTGACAACACTGGTACTGTCTCTTGGTCCAAACTATTAAAGAGACCTCTTATAAAAAGTGCTGACCTGCTGGTACCTCACCCCAGACAGACTCTCTAAAGTTTTCCCCGTCTACCCGGACTCCTGCTTTCATAACTGTAGGGACATTGGGATTTTCGCACAAATCTTTTGGTCCTGCCCGGTCACCCAGGGGCATTGGAAAAGAGTTGAAAGGCTCCTAAGCTCCAAACTCAAAGGCCGGGTTCAGATTTCTCCCTGGTCTGCACTCCTCAATGCAGACATATCAGGCTTCCCTAAAAAGCTCCGGCCAGTATTGGCACATATACTATCATTCGCTAAATGGACCATCGTAGGCACTGATCATGTTAAATTCCCCTCAGAAGCTTATCTTTCCTATGGCTACTGAACAAACCTATATGCAAATTACCCCAAGAACTCCTCTGCGTGGGCCGTTCACGTGAATAGTCACAGTTCCCCGGCTGTAAGCACACACCCACTGAGGAGTAATGGACATCCCAAATAGGGTCAGACATCAGCAGAAGTACGCCTGAAATCTCGTAATGTGCCGCTGATTTCTGCTCCTGAGCATGCACAGTGATGCCATGCACACTAGTAATTGTTTCTTCTGCGCACACGCCAAGAGAAGTGGTGACTGAGCTTCTCATCTCAATGCATGCGATTACAACAACGAGACCATGAAAATTTACATGAAGAGCTAGCCCCGATGACTACCCATGGTAATATACATATAGCTTAGAAGTTTGTTTATTTCTTTACACATTATGCATTTTCACAAAGTATATATGAAAGTAGGTCTTAAAATTTGTAAGCATGAGGAACACGGTGCTGGCAATAGTGTCCAAAATATAGATGACAAGTTCCCTTTAAACACAATGATAAGACAGTATGCAGTAAGATCCCGGCGATCCCCGTGCAGCCACCAGTCATAGGCGCTCTCCCCACGACCCCCAGTGCAGCCACCAGTCATAGGCGCTCTCCCCACGACCCCCAGTGCAGCCACCAGTCATAGGCGCTCTCCCCACGACCCCCAGTGCAGCCACCAGTCATAAGAGCTCTCTCCACGATCCCCGTGCAGCCACCAGTCATAGGCGCTCTCCCCACAATCCCCGTGCAGCCACCAGTCATAAGAGCTCTCTCCACGATCCCCGTGCAGCCACCAGTCATAGGCGCTCTCCCCACGATCCCCGTGCAGCCACCAGTCATAGGCGCTCTCCCCACGATCCCCGTGCAGCCACCAGTCATAGGCACTCTCCCCACGATCCCCGTGCAGCCACCAGTCATAGGCGCTCTCCCCACGATCCCCGTGCAGCCACCAGTCATAGGCACTGTCCCGATCATCCCCGTGCAGCCACCAGTCATAGGCGCTGTCCCCATCATCCCCGCCCGTGCAGCCACCAGTCATAGGCGCTGTCCCCATCATCCCCGCCCGTGCAGCCACCAGTCATAGGCGCTGTCCCCACCATCCCCGCCCGTGCAGCCACCAGTCATAGGCGCTGTCCCCATCATCCCCGTGCAGCCACCAGTCATAGGCGCTGTCCCCATCATCCCCGTGCAGCCACCAGTCATAGGCGCTGTCCCCATCATCCCCGTGCAGCCACCAGTCATAGGCGCTGTCCCCATCATCCCCGTGCAGCCACCAGTCATAGTCACTGTCCCCATCATCCCCGTGCAGCCACCAGTCATAGTCACTGTCCCCATCATCCCCGTGCAGCCACCAGTCATAGGCGCTGTCCCCATCATCCCCGTGCAGCCACCAGTCATAGTCACTGTCCCCATCATCCCCGTGCAGCCACCAGTCATAGGCACTGTCCCCATCATCCCCGTGCAGCCACGAGTCATAGGCACTGTCCCCATCATCCCCGTGCAGCCACCAGTCATAGGCACTGTCCCCATCATCCCCGTGCAGCCACCAGTCATAGGCACTGTCCCCATCATCCCCGTGCAGCCACCAGTCATAGGCACTGTCCCCATCATCCCCGTGCAGCCACCAGTCATAGGCACTGTCCCCATCATCTCCGTGCAGCCACCAGTCATAGGCACTGTCCCCATCATCTCCGTGCAGCCACCAGTCATAGGCACTGTCCCCATCATCTCCGTGCAGCCACCAGTCATAGGCACTGTCCCCATCATCCCCGTGCAGCCACCAGTCATAGGCACTCTCCCCACCATCCCAGTGCAGCCACCAGTCATAGGCACTCTCCCCACCATCCCAGTGCAGCCACCAGTCATAGGCACTTTCCCCACCATCCCAGTGCAGCCACCAGTCATAGGCACTCTCCCCACCATCCCAGTGCAGCCACCAGTCATAGGCACTCTCCCCACCATCCCAGTGCAGCCACCAGTCATAGGCACTCTCCCCACCATCCCAGTGCAGCCACCAGTCATAGGCACTCTCCCCACCATCCCAGTGCAGCCACCAGTCATAGGCACTCTCCCCACCATCCCAGTGCAGCCACCAGTCATAGGCACTCTCCCCATTATCCCTGTGCAGCCACCAGTCATAGGCACTCTCCCCATTATCCCTGTGCAGCCACCAGTCATAGGCACTCTCCCTATTATCCCTGTGCAGCCACCAGTCATAGGCACTCTCCCGCTTTCCTCCCCCATTCACAGCAGTGGCTGCTTCAGATTACTTTATAGGCAGGTAGCACTGAGCTCCAGGCCCTGCCGGCATCATGAGTGTATTAGGGGGCATAGCTAGGCATGTCTTCAGAGAAAGTTCTTTTCATACAGCATGGTGGTAGAGCTAGCCTCAGTTGGCTACAAAATTGAAAAATCTTGCCGCCATCTGCAAAATCTTAGTCGAATTGGTGACCATTTTGCCAATCAGACAGCACTGCAGATTAGGTAATTAGAAAATGAGATATAAGGGGACCTGGAACCTTGGAAGGTCGGCAAAGAAGAACAACTAGAGATGAGCGAACCTACTCGGCCACGCCCCTTTTTCGCCCGAGCGTCGTGATTTTCGAGTACTTCCGTACTCGGGTGAAAAGATTCGGGGGGCGCCGTGTGTGAGTGGGGGGTTGCAGCGGGGAGTGGGGGGGTGGGGGGGGAGAGGGAGAGAGAGAGGGCTCCCCCATGTTCCCTGCTGCTACCCCCCGCTCCGCCACGCCTCCCCCCGCCCCCCGAATCTTTTCACCCGAGTACGGAAGTACTCAAAAATCGCGGTGCTCGATCGAGTAATTACTCGAAACGAGTATATTCCCTCATCTCTAAGAACAACTAAAGGCAATATAACCCCCTTCCCCAGGACAGAATTTAATCCCAAAAACGGTGTGCTGTTCCAGTATGTTTAGAAGCAGGTCATGTCAAATAAAAATTGTCTCTTAGCAATAATAAGATGAACAGACATACTCCGAGGATGTTGTTATGCTTGTGTTCTGTGTCCGAGATAATCCACCACCATCTGCGTCATCTCCTTCACCCTAACATAAAACATAAGACTCTTCTGTGAAAAAACAACAAACAATGTGCACAATTTTCTTCTAAAAACTACGAATTAATACATCCAGCAAATTATTAACACATTGCACCTTCCAAAACAACTTTCCAAAAGGGAAACTTTGGTGACCACCAGTGTATCCCACTAACTATCCACTAGCAGAACTTGTCCAAGTGAGTATGTGATCTTGATACATCCGTAAGTTTGTGAAGATTCAACAGCACTTGCATAGTGCAGAAAACCAAAAACCACCAACATTACTGCAAGAGTAGATGCCCAGTGCTGGAGCATTAGCTATAGATGATTGAAGAAGATACCAGCTAGAGAGACGATTTCTGCCAGAATACCTCTTTAAACAGAATACTTGTGATGAATGAACCCTTCAAGAAGGGGAAGGGGGGGGGGAAAGGGAATGGAAAGGGGAAAAAAAAAGGGAAGGGAAGGGAAGGGGGGAAGAAAGGGAAGGGGAGGGGGGAAGAGGGGGAAGGGAAGGGGAAGGGGGGGGGAGAAGGGGAAGGGGAAGGGGGGGGAAGAAGGGGAAGGGGAGGGGGGAGAAGGGGAAGGGGGGGGGAAGAAGGGGAAGGGGAGGGGGGAAGAAGGGGAAGGGGGGGGAAGAAGGGGAAGGGGGGGGGAAGAAGGGGAAGAAGGGGAAGGGGGGAGAAGAAGGGGAAGGGGGGGGAAGAAGGGGAAGGGGAAGGGGGGGGGGGGGAGAAGGGGAAGGGGGGGGAAGAAGGGGAAGGGGGGGGAAGAAGGGGAAGGGGAGGGGGGAAGAAGGGGAAGGGGGGGGAAGAAGGGGAAGGGGGGGAAGAAGGGGGGGGGGGGGGGAAAGAAGGGGAAGGGGGGGGGGGAAGAAGGGGAAGGGGGGGAGAAGGGGAAGGGGGGGGAGAAGGGGAAGGGGGGGGGAAGAAGGGGAAGGGGGGGGGGAAGGGGGGGGGGGGAAGAAGGGGAAGGGGGGGGGGGAAGAAGGGGAAGGGGGGGGGGAAGAAGGGGAAGGGGGGGGGAGAAGGGGAAGGGGGGGGGGGAGAAGGGGAAGGGGGGGGAAGAAGGGGAAGGGGGGGGAAGAAGGGGAAGGGGGGGGGGAAGAAGGGGAAGGGGGGGGGGGGGGAAGAAGGGGAAGGGGGGGGGGGGGGGGGGGGAGAAGGGGAAGGGGGGGGGGAAGAAGGGGAAGGGGGGGGGGGGGGAGAAGGGGAAGGGGGGGGGGAAGAAGGGGAAGGGGGGGGGGGGAGTAGGGGGAGAAGGGGAAGGGGGGGGGGGGGAAGGGGAAGGGGGGGGGGGAAGGGGAAGGGACGGGGAAAGAAGGGGACGGGGAAAGAAGGGGACGGGGACGGGGAAAGAAGGGGACGGGGACGGGGAAAGAAAGGGACGGGGACGGGGAAAGAAGGGGACGGGGAAAGAAGGGGACGGGGACGGGGAAAGAAGGGGACGGGGACGGGGAAAGAAGGGGACGGGGACGGGGAAGAAGGGGACGGGGACGGGGAAGAAGGGGACGGGGACGGGGAAGAAGGGGACGGGGACGGGGAAGAAGGGGACGGGGACGGGGAAGAAGGGGACGGGGAAGAAGGGGACGGGGAAGAAGGGGACGGGGAAGAAGGGGACGGGGAAGAAGGGGACGGGGAAGAAGGGGACGGGGAAGAAGGGGAAGAAGGGGAAGGGGGGGGGAAGAAGGGGGGAAGAAGGGGAAGGGGGGGGGGAAGAAGGGGAAGGGGGGGGAAGAAGGGGAAGGGGAAGGGGGGGGGAAGAAGGGGAAGGGGGGGGGAAGAAGGGGAAGGGGGGGGAAGAAGGGGAAGGGGGGGGGGAAGAAGGGGAAGGGGGGGAAAGAAGGGGAAGGGGGGGGGGAAGAAGGGGAAGGGGGGGAAAGAAGGGGAAGGGGGGGGGAGAAGAAGGGGGGGGGGGGAGAAGGGGAAGGGGGAAAAAGGAGGTAGAAGAAATTTTAGAGGATCTGTCCGAGACGAACCCGTCCGAGGTTTAGGTTTTTGCTGAACCGAACTTTTAGCAAAGTTCGACTCGAAACAGGTTTCGGCTATTTCGGTTCACTTAACTCTACTGAACGCAAACCGCAAAAATTTGCCCTAATCTGATGAGCAGTACAATATTTTCTACTGTAAATAAGTGACAGGCCAAAGTGTATTAGTGGTCAAAGCAAATTCATTTGCACTGTGCAAGGAGTATATCTGCAACGCCATGCAAATACGCTCATAAACAAAGATTTTGGATGTGGCATGTTGTGGTTTATTTAATTTCACACCAAAAACACAAATCTAGAGGATTTTCTAAAAATGTAGCTAGTCAGATCTTGCAGCCAAACTCTTCCATCTGTTCCCTGCTTCTTGATAATCTACAGAATGTATTATAGCAAATAGTAGAGGACAGATGAAAGATAGTGTGACAGCAGGATCAGATTATACAGAGCTAGTTTAAGATATGTTACCATGGAAACACAAGTGTTGTAGACACAAAGTGCTAAGACACGTATTTTGAGGACTAGTTGCAAAAAATATTGTCCTAGTCTCTGCTTCATCAACCAGAACATACGGCTGCACTACAACAACTTCCACTGTGTTCTTCAGGGTGGGCCAAAGAAAAGTAACTACACTCTTATGAAAGCTGTCTAATAGAAAATCTATGTTGCCCATAGCAACCAATCACAGCGTACCTTTCATTTGACCTCGACAGTATAACTAATGAAATCTGCGCTGTGATTGGTTGCTATGGGCAACAAAGATTTACTTTGAGACATCTTTCATAAGAGTGGTGCTGGCCTACTTTTCCGTGGCCCACCCTGTAGTTATCTACATGGTCTAATTTTACACCAATTTTCTGGCCATATGAAATGACATTTTTAAAAACAAGGCTTTAGATAATTTTACAAACAATATTACATGGAGTAAACCACATTAATATCATCATTATCAAGGTTTTGATTAATAATACATTACTTCTTTCCCAACCGAGGTAATAGGAGACAGCTTCACTAATCCATGGAGTCTCCTCTAATCCATTACCCTTATAAAATCCGGTATACACGTCAGACTTTCTAGACTTCTACAAAACCACAACAGATGAGTGAATTAAATTATTCATAGTGTCATAATTTAGATTTACCAATAAATCCTCCCATGCCCCCCCCCCCCTTACCCCTCCCTTCAAAAATTCATTTGTGATTTTGTGGCCAATTTATCTGTTCAGCTTGACACAAAAGCCTGGTTTAATTTCTGAGAAGCTGGTTAATAAATACACATTATCAAATCCCCCTTTCCCCAAACAACAATAAAACTATTCTACTAGAAAGGCTGGGAATTAAAAAGAACGCAATGATAATAATTCCCATAAAACATTACTGACTTGTTTCCCAACATGCATACTAAAGAACCATCTGATATTTTCTCAAACAGTACTACTACTTTTATATGTAAAGCACCTAGCTGTTTCGCTGCAGGAAGCAGACCATACATTGCACATTGGCCCATTCACTTCAATAGGTCTCAGCCTGCAGTACCAACTCAGGCCACTGCGAAATGTATGGAGCAGTCTGCTTCCTGCAGTAAAACGGCTAAAAACAGGGCAACCCGTGTAAGGATTAATACTTTTTAAAATACTCAAATAATTCAAGTAGGGCTTCGTTCGCATCACCTCATTAACAGGGCAGACAAAATGGAGCTCCATGCAGCTCTATTATATCCTTGAAAATGCTGGACAGAACACAAAGTTCAGAGCTGTTAAACACCATCAAAAATCAAAATGGTGATGTCAACAAAGCCGAAACCAGTTAAAAAAAAAAAAAGAAAAAAAAGGAAAAAAAAAAGACACAACTTTGACAACAGCCGTGATTACACAAAACTGAAGAAAATTGTATACAGCTCCTATGCAGCCATGGAAACTTTACTCTAAAGCCCCATTTTGACCCAACGACTCTCGCTCAAAAAAAAAAAAAAAGAATCACTGAAAGACTTCTTTTGAGCGAGAATCGTTGGGTCTAAATGCACGGACATCGTCCAGTTTTTGTGCACGAGTCGTTCATTGCTCAATTCTAGTTTTCTTGAATTGAGCAATGAACTCTGATCAGCGGTGCAGGCTGTTATCACAGTCGGCAGTGCTGATAAGATTCTTACAGCCCGTAACCTGCTGGTAGTTCACAGCAGGACGCCGGCTGTAATCAAGAACAATACAGCTGTTTGCTTATGCAGAACAGCTGTATTGTTTGCCGAGGGATAGCGGTGGTGTCCTGCTCCGCCTGCATAGCTCTTAAGTAGCTACTTAGCTACTATAGACTATGCAAAGATGATCGCTCAAAACTGTCACTCAAACTATCGATTGAGTGACTTTTAAGCGATCATCTGTCAGTGTAAATGAGGTCTAACAGTAGTTTGTAATTGACTGTAAATAGTTCTCCATTACTTATCAGCTGAGTTCTTTAGTACTTTCTCTTTGGTGGTCCGCATATGTATGCTTTATTGTTAAAATGCTTATCAATAAAAAAAGCAATTTACTGTAATAAAAAAAAAAAATACAAAAAAGACTGAACTATGAAAGTATTGCATTATTTATCTCACACGGTGACCCACAGAATGGTGTTAACATGTCCTTTATGCCGCACCATGAACGCTGCAAAATCAAAAAACCCACGAAAAATGGTAGTTTTGCAGTGTTTTGTTTTCCATTATACCCCTCTTAAAAATGTGTAATAGTTTTCCAACACATTATATGGTATATTATTGGTACCATTAAAAAATACAACTCATCCTGCAAGACATAAGTATTCATAGGGCTATGTCAACAAAAACATTAGTTAAAAAAGGTATAACGCTTAGAACACAGGGAATACAAAAATCCAAAACTCGAAAAAGCGGCTGGGAGTTAAAGGGTTAAAGGGGTTGTCCCGCGCCGAAACGGTTTTTTTTTTTTTTTCAATAGCCCCCCCCGTTCGGCGCGAGACAAACCTGATGCAGGGGTTTAAAAAAAAAAAAACGGATAGTACTTACCCGAATCCCCGCGCTCCGGTGACTTCTTACTTACCTTGCGAAGATGGCCGCCGGGATCTTCACCCACGGTGGACCGCAGGTCTTCTCCCATGGTGCACCGTGGGCTCTGTGCGTTCCATTGCCGATTCCAGCCTCCTGATTGGCTGGAATCGGCACACGTGACGGGGCGGAGCTACGAGGACCAGCTCTCCGGCACGAGCGGCCCCATTCAGAAGGGAGAAGACCGGACTGCGCAAGCGTGTCTAATCGGGCGATTAGACGCTGAAATTAGACGGCACCATGGAGACGGGGACGCTAGCAACGGAGCAGGTAAGTGAATAACTTCTGTATGGCTCATATTTAATGCACAATGTACATTACAAAGTGCATTAATATGGCCATACAGAAGTGCTGAACCCCACTTGCTTTCGCGGGACAACCCCTTTAAACCTGATGTATTTTACTACAGTAAACTTTGTGATTGCTAATAATTCCGCATGAGACGTCTATGAAGTCATTGGAGTAGGAAAAAATGGAGTTATCAGAAGATTGGTTTTACTGACTCCACCGCCCCAAATCCAGCAGTATAATGTAGAGTCGGCTGGAGATGGCAGGCTGTCTGTACGGCGCAGAACAGGTAGTTACACAACCATTATAAATCTACTATATACAGTAAGATTAATAAATGACTAGCGCTCTATACCATGGGTGTCCGAGGCATGCTCTGATGCTGCGATAGACTAAAGAATTTACTGATGAAGTCCTGTTCAGCCAGACACAGCGGCTCCAGTTCACTTAGGACCTGTTCAAAGATCTAAAGAGAAACAAAATAGTGATTACATTGAGCGGCCACATCTTATTAACCACATGTAAGCAATTATAGGAGTCACAGAGGGCAACAAGAGAAGAAGGAGCTCACTCAATATGTAACGTACTGTATGCTTAAATACTGCAGCAACTGTACAAGTCATTGCCTTTAAAGGGATTTCCACAACAGACCATCAATAGCAATGTGATTGGCACAGGTCCTACAACGATCAGCAGTTAGGTGCCACCTCTTCACTGTTGTTCCAGTGCAGCTGCCCATGAAGTGCAGTTCAGTCCAATTTACTTGAATGATAACGAGCTGCAGTACCATCCTTAGGATGGGCATCTATGTGTAATACAGAACAAAAGGACCCCCCAACAACTAACAGAATGAAGGGTACATAACCTTCGCTGGTGCACCACAGGTTTTCATTGCTGCAGACATAGAAGCATATCCATGCATAGGGGTGGAGCGTATTATAGCCCTGTTTACCTCAATGGTGTAGAGTTGCAGTACCAGCAACTTAAAGGCCCTTAAAGAGACTCCGTCCCCTACTTCTAGCACTATAAGCTGAGCTCAGTCTGGGGATGTAAGTGTTATACTTATCTTCCCAGTCGCTTCCCCAGTGTGAGCACTAAAAGCCGCTACTCAAGTGCATTGGACGGCGCTGTTAAGTAGTCTACCCATTCTAACTTTATAATCGGCGGACATCCCTCTCTCATTTTCTTAATTTCATCTCTCGCTATTGGATTTCAGGGGCCAGATGGTTGACAAAGTCCTTTGCATAGGACGAAACGTCACATTTTTTGTGCTCTGCCTATGGAGTTGTTTTAAACAATAAAGATGGCTATTGGATTTTTTTATCCGCTGAGGACTTCAGAATCTCTGTTTGACATGCTCCATCGGATGCTGCTCTCCTTGACATTTGTCCAGGGGCCAGAGGGTTGGGATCCCTTATATTTCCCTCCCTCAGCCCCTTACTGTTCTCTTTTTCTTTCTTCTTTTTACTTTTTCTTTTCCATTGGTCTTGGACCCTAGACCAATATAATTTATCGATGAAGATAAGCCGGCACTGATCTAGTTAATTCTTAGGAGATTGTTTGATGGGTTAGAGACAAACGTTGCGATAAGGGCTCCTTCCCACAGACGGATTTCCGCCGCGTAATATGTTGCCCGCAGCTATTAGGTTCTATTGAACATAATAGCACAATGCTTACAGTGCGGAATTCCACCATAAAATCACCCGTCCTCACCCGCGGCATGCTCTATTTGCCGCGGGTGTACGCGTGGACGTCTTTCATTGCAGTCAATGGAAGCCGTCCGTCACGCTATCTTCCGCTGTAGCACAGTGGAAGATAGCCTGAAACCGCTTCCGCGCCCACCGCCAGCACGTCATGTGATGCTGGGGGCGTGTCATATGACGCTGCGGCGCGTCACGCGCTCTATTGCACATGCGCGCCGAAGCTGGGGGGTGCCGTGACGGGCTCCGCCGCGGAATTCCGTGTGCAGCCGGCCCAAGATAGGCAAAGTTTTCGCACAAAGTCTGAGCTCGTTTAGTTATGTATTCGCAATTCATTTTATGTGGTCCTGCGAGACTTGTTTGTTTATTGAAAACAAAGAATTTCTTCTATAAAAAATATTGAACATAATGGGTGGACTTCTTAGCAGCACCACTTAATGCACTGCAGTGACGGCTTCCAGTGATATCAGGGGAAGAATAACACTTACATCCACAGACTCAGTGCTTCAGCTACTTTTAGTCCATAAGCTTAGCCTATAGTGCTAAAAGTAGATGAGTGGGTCTTTAACAAGCACGCTTTTTTTAGAAAAGGCCCTTTAGCTAGTTCATAAAGCATGTGTCATTGGCATTATAGCCAGCTGTCCCTAGATTTTCACTAAAATAATCAAAGCTGCCCATGCACAGCCCAATATAAGAATTTTAGGACAGGGATGCAGAGGATGTGGTTGCACCTGGGCCCAGGAGCCTTAGGGGGCCCATAAGGCCTCTCTTCTCCATATAGGGAGCCCAGTACTATGAATAAAGCATTATAGTTGGAGGCCCTAGTACAGGTTTTGCATTGGGGCCCAGAAACTTCAAGTTACGCCTCTGACTTACTGTAGTTACTTTTAGTTAAAGGGGCACTAACTTTTCAGAAAAACTTCTGTTCATCTAATAGCCCATGTCTCTCATCAATCTTGTAATATACAGTTTCATTTAAAAGATTTTTGCTTTACCACTGTAAATTAAGGCTGAGGTGGCTGCCACTGTTACTTTGGATTTACTAATCTTTTAGCCAGAAAGTCTCCAAATGCTCAATTCCTACAATCATACTGGGACAGCAGTGGAGCAGGTATTCAGATACTGTCTCCCTGCTGACTGGATCAGAGACAGTGCAATGCAGCATCAGAAGTGAGGGGAAGAAAGCACAGGACAGTGAACTACTGGCAGTGCTAAGCTTGCCACGTGCCCCCTAGCTGAAAGTAGATTGCAAACAGCAGTGCAGCAGAAAAATGGGGAAGACCATCTGAGAATTAAAACTTAAAAACATGAAATGTGTATACAAAAGCAAAAAAATGGGCAAGAAGAACCTTCATACTTTAGAAAACTGTTGATATATCAGTACTTGGGCAGGTTCAAAGGCAGGCAAGTAAAAGTAATAAATGGAATGGGTGGACTACAACACCCAGAGAGATGATCAAAATTAGTTTTTTTTAGTTTAGAAAAAAAAGACGGCTAAAGGGTGACCTAATAACTATGTATAAATATGTCGGGGGAAAATACAGAGATCTCTCCCATCATCTATTTATACCAAGGTCAAGGAATAAAAAGTTTCTACAACAATCCTCAAGTTCTTTTCCCCAGTGTTCCCCAATGGTTTCCCATTTAGTGTGTAATGGTGACGTGTATTTCCTCTGCCCATGTACATAACCTTATATTTATCATATTTGCCACTTTTATGCCCAAGCCTCGAACTTATCCAGATCCATTTGTTATAGTGTATTGCCCTTTATTGTGTTACCTACATTACGCATTTCCACACTAACTGCAAGGATTGATATTTTACTGTGTAATCCTTCTACAAGGTTAAAACGAATAGGGCCCAGTACTGCCCCCTGTGGTACCCCACTAGTAATGGTGAACCAGAGTATATATAGCATTAATAACCACCCTCTACCTTCTATCACCGAGTCAGTATCTTACCCACTTACACACATTCTCCCCCAGACCAAGCATTCTCATTTCATATACCAACCTTTTATGCGGCTCCGTATCAAACGCCTTGGAAAAGTCCAGATACACAAGATGCAGTGACTCTCCCCGGTCCAGTCTAGAACTTACCTCCTTGTAGAAGCTGATCAGGTTGGTTTGACAGGGGCGATCTCTCATAAACCCATGCTGATATAGCGTTATACAGCTATTTTCCTTGAGGTACTCCAGATAGCATCTCTTAGAAACCCCTCAAACATTTTACCCACAATAGAAGTAAGCCTATATAGTTTCCAGCTTCACTTTTTGCCCCCTTTTTGAATATTGGCAACACATTTGCTATGTGCCAATCCGGTGGAACATACTGGGTCAGTATAAAGGGTAAAGGCCACTGATATAGTTAAGATCAGAAAAGAAAAATATACCTTGTCGAATTTGGTGCGGTCAGCTACATCCAAGTCAGAGGCAGACATGTTGCCCATATCCAACAATGAGGAGGACTGAGACCTGCGGCTTCCGGAACTCTGAACCGACAGTTTATTCAGACTGGATGTAGATCCGGTCAGCTTCCCGGAGCTGCCATGAAGACCTGAAACCCAGGAGAAGGGAAGAGATTTTGAGGAGGAGAAGAGAGGAATACTAACCTGTAAATGGACATTTGCCTGGCTCCTACTAGCTGCAATTAGGAACAGATTGAAACACTTAAAAAGCCAAGCTTGAGTTCGCCCAGTTTCATACGGGCATATTACAGGTGCATTCATATGTTCGTAATACAGACCAGGGTCTCGATCTACTGACCCAAAGTCATAGACCTGCAGTTGGACGGGGACAATCGTCAGCGTGAGGATCGTATGAATGTGCTTGTAATACACTTATGTAAAACTGGCTTTAAAGTAGGCTTCTTCTAAAATTCACAACCCCTTTCAATATGCAGAGTCGCGTGGGAACAGCTGAATTGCCACAGGTTCCTCTCGCGGCACCACTAGCAATTTTCCCAGATGAGGCCATGTCCAGACAGATATTTAGTAGTACGATGGTCAACCTATAGTACAAAGAAGGCACAACATGTGCCAGAACAGGAGCCGCTCTTACAGAGTGATGCTCCTTTCCAGCCATGTAGGAGATCCCAAGTTACTGAGCTTGCTCTATGGTCACATGCCCTAATTGGGGCACAACCACTTTAACATTATATTGTGAGCAGTCTTCCTGACAGTTCTTAACAACTACAAATTAATGTTACAAACTTTTCTATGCCTTTCCAATAATTCAGAATCAGCGTCAACTAATGTCAGATTAAAGAAATGTTATTGTTCAAGGTTTAACCATCATTTAAATGCTAGAAAAAATGATTACATTATTTTTTTCATAGGATATTTAAAGAACCACTCCGGCAAAGAACAGATTTTTCCATCCCTGCCGCAGTCATCAAATTACCTGTCATACTCTGAAGGTCTCATTTGTGTATTGCAGCTATTTCCATGCAGTGCAGCCTCCTGTCTGATACTTATCAGACATCATCTTGATAGGTGAAAATTTTGCTTTCACTTCACATCAATCAGCACAGCATTAGCTACAGGTTTTACTATTTCTACTGGCTGGGTAGACAGTTCAATATTCAGTACCTTTTATATTCATCTAAATAGGCTACAGACCATAAGTATAGTCAGGAGGATGAGCTGTGATCACCTCTATTATAATGGTGTGATAGGAGTGTCTGCCTCCCTCTCCAGGCAGTTTCTGTGTTCAAGTCCATGTAATAATATTATTCAGACTAAGGAAATGACTGAACACATAAACCTAAGTAAATCTGAGCTGGTCATGACCATCTGAGGAGGAGGCCAGGAGTTTTAGATATGAAAGGAATAAACGAAGGCAACACTAGCCCAGTTAGATATACTAGAGGAATGGCTACATAGTAAATGAAGAAGAATTTCACTGGAGTGGCCCTTTAAAATCAATTTGACCAAGACACTGAATTGGATGTAATGCAATTACTTTAATGACTTCATGCAGAATTAATTCCAAATGGTGAGAGATAATCACAAGATTTTAAAGGATTGTCCTACCAAAAGAAGATATTCACTGATCCTACCAATCAGATAGTTTATTATTCTTCATTGACTCCTTCTGTGGTTCACCTACTGTTTTGGTCTAAAGTGCACAGTAGGTGACCATGTAATTAAGAAGAAAATGATCTTTTTCTCTGTTGTACTAATTAACCTCTGACACAAGAGATTTAGAAGAACCTGCCAGGTAAAGTAACCCGTCTCTGAATAATGTTAACTTTAAATGGCTACTAATTGTGTACATAGTGAGTGGATGCACAGGAAAATAGAGTGAGTCCAGGTAGGAGAAAAACTCTATATTGAAAAAAAAAACAGCCAGACATAGGTTCACAAGAAGCAGGGGGCGCCTTACATATTTCAGCCAAGCATGTTGTCCTTAATCATAGACACCAAGGCACATGTGAGTAACACTTAAATCACAATAGACAGCCAATCGGGCGCTTGAAACAAAAAAAAAACATGACACCAAAAGGAGAAATCTAATAACAAGAAAACAGAATAAAAATAAAAAATAGCTAAAAGTGCAATAAAATAAAAAAAATAATATTAAAAATCATTGCTGTGACACAGGACAATTTTGTTTTGTGTGAACAACTAAATAACAAATTCATCTGTTATGTCCGGACACAGTCTGAATAGCGAAGCCAAGAGGACCATTCAATTCGTGGTCAATAATCATGCTGGGTGATAATAAATGTTGCAACATTTATTATCACATAGTATAATTACATTGCATTGAACCATCCTCTTGGCTTCGCTATTCAGGCTGAAAAGTGGACATATATGGATTTATTTGTTGTTCACACTTCAAAGAAATTGTGTGTCGTGTGTCACAAAACAAAACAAAAAAATTTCAGCATAACTGTCTGACGACATGCTGATTGAAGGCTGTACAGCTCCAATGTCGGAAAACGTCCGACAGGGTATTCTTAATGTATATTACTGGCCGTTCTGTTGTCGGGAGCCTCTCCAGTACGTCCCATATTGTAGTACTGCGTCTAGCCAGCAGATGGCGCCATTGTATAATGGCAGAAAGAGAAAACCCCCTAGGAAACTCTAAATCCAAAGTTGGATTGCAAAGGGTTAATATATAGACTGCAATAATACTTTTGTGGTTTATCTCATTACAGTCTATCCTGCCAAGTGCAGTATGTTGGATGTACTGCTGGGAAAGAAAAAAAATGCATCGGCCGTTTCATCCCATTACTTTTTGGCTTACAAAGGAGATTTTTCTTTCTTACAAGTCTGCGGTATTTAAAGAGTTAACTGCCCATTACGGGGTGGAAATCATTATCGCAAACTTCTTCATAAAAAGACATTTTGGATGCAAATTTTGAAAACCTATAAACCGCATGGTTTTATTGCACTATTAGTTATTTTTATTCTGTTTCCTTGTTATTAGATTTCCGCTTTGGTGTCATGTGTTCTTGTTTCAAGCATCTGATTAACTGTCTATTCTGATATGTGTGCCTTGGTGTCTATGATTAGGGGAAACATGCAAAACGGCACATGCTCTCTGTTCCTCTATGTCTGTCTAGATTTTTCAAGAAAAAGAAAGTTTTTATCCAACGGTGGCCTTAAGGCCCATTTACACACAAAGATAATCTTTCAAACGTCTGAAAGAATGAACAATTTAGCGATATTTGTGCATAAAGTGTTAATGACATTAATACTTTATCATCTTCATTTGCATGTAAAAGGGCCTCCAGGATCTGTTTGCAGAGCCCAGCGTGTAATTAATCACACACCCAGCTGTGCACACATTTGCATTGTTCTGCTCGTGGCTGCCGGCAGATTACAAGGTTATCTGCCGTCTCCCGTGGAGATAACAGCCTGTAGTCTACTGACAAATAAATGTGTTTGATTTACATGTCAGTAGCTAAAGCATGGATTTTATGTTCACCTTAAAATCATCGTTCAAACGTAAAATGCACGATGAGCTAACATGTAACGAATACTGATCGCTTTTGGTCATTTGAACGAATTTTGAGCGATAATCGTTACGTGTACATGGGCATTTACTCTTTTCCTGTACATTTGTTGTGGTTTCCAGCCAGCTTGCATGGGAGCGATTGCAGAGGAGCCGCTTTCTGGTTTGCATTTCTATAGTGAATGGATGAGTCCAAAGCCTAAAGGCGTCTTCAATGTAGATTGTGCAATTAGCCACGGTCTTAGAATCAAGAAAACAATACGACTAAATGATGAAGTCATTTATCAAGCCATTTGGTAAAATCAAGTCATTACACAGTTGCCAATAGAAGGCAGCCACACGTTATACTCACTTTCTGTCTCCTGTTTCACGGCACTCTCTTTTCGAGGCAGCGTAGCTGGTTTGGATTAAGTTGCAAGCACCAAAGACAAAGATGCATTAGAAAACAGGCATTTAGCGAAGACCATGCACAAGAGGCACTAGTTAGGCACTAGTTGGAAAGAGACATGCAGAAGACTAGATTAAGCAGATATGGTTAACTTAAGCTGTAAACAGTTACATGGACAATTCAACGTATAACTGTTGTAAGGAGAGACGCAGTCACACTTTCTATTAGAGGTACGCAGTCATTCATGTAAGATGTAATGAAGTTAAATACATTTCAGGTATGGGAAAGATATCAGAAGAGACAAGGATGTGACTGATATGTCTTTAAATGCCTGTTTAAAGAACCAATGCATCCAATGCATATTTACATAGCAGCAGAAATTGATCCTACCACCTGCACCTTTCTGGCAGCTACTGCAGATATTCTTATATTCTAGAGACATATAAGGCCACTCACCTACCCAGCAACCTACTGATAAGGGGCAAATACCCTGAAATTGTGTCTGCACGTGCTTAGGTTTTCCTTCTGTTACAAGGCTTGTTAAAATGTATGACATTGACTTGCAGGAATGCTCCCCTCCAATAGGTGGCGCTGTAGAGGCATTGTTCCAGCTTTCCATTTGCATACATTTCCCAGAAGAGCATGCATGACCTGAAGAGCCTCCTCACACCTATTAGGTGCTCTCCCTAAGAAGAAACTTTTCCCCTTCCGACCCACGTCATAGGCCTCTCTCCCAGCAACCTGATGAGGGGCAAAAACACCTGCCTGTACATGCTTATCGTTTCCTTCTGCAGAAGACTCTGGCTTTGGCTTATATTCCCAGTCAATGTTGCATGGTTTGTTAAAAAGGTCTGATATTGACTTGCAGGACTGCAACCTTCTAACAGGTGGCGCTGTAGAGGCATTGTTCCATCTTCCCATTTGCAGAGACATATAAAGAATACAAATAAACTGATGACTTTCCTTTCTAGAACACTTGGAGTATGTCCACACAGGGTGGAAACATATGCTACAAATCCACAGCAACATCTGCAAAAATAATTCACTCCTCTACATTGAAAAGGGGCGAAATCTGCAATTAAAAGCCACAAAAGAAATGGCCACGCTGTGGATTGACAAGTCCTCCCCATAGATGGATTTTCAATGGATGAGATTTGTTCATATGTCACTCCCATGCCTGGTACCGTAATCTGTTGCGGATTTTCCATGTGCACGTCTGCATGGATAATCCACAGCATTTTCAGTACTTGTGGACATGTGCCCTAACTGTTCCGGATCAAAACTGGTCAGTAGGTAGTTAGGTAAGAAATAGGACAACACTATGAATGTAAGACAAGGGGATTCTGACTTCAGGTGAACATAGGGTGTATCCATTAAGCTTAGTGCACAATAATGTATCGACTTTCTCCTTTACCGTGTTTATTGATTATTCTCGTGGAACCAACATTATCTGTATTAAAAGGAGAAAAACGTGTTGTGTGAAGAAAACTCAAACCAAGTAACACACAGCCACTAAGACCACCTTAAGTACCAAACCTAGCCATACTAAGCCCCAAACTAGCAACACACCTCCACGCATCAGCAAGCAAGTCATGGAACAGCGGGTGCAAAGAAATCCATGACATCCTAATGAGTTTATTAGGCTAATGAAGGACAGCACACAAGCTGAACCGCATCCATTGTTACAAGCATATGCTTTAGAAAGTACAGCAAAGTAAACCTGCCAAAGTTCCAATACCTACAGACGTGTAGTCTGAGACCTCCAGAAGAGTCAAGAGCAGGAGGCCTTAAGCCCCCAACTCCAGGCCTGAGAGTTGGCACTTTGGTTTTGTTGGTTCTGCTTTTTTAATGGACATTGACTAAGACCATTCAGATATTTCTGGCACTACCATCCACTTTTTAAACAAAACCTGGAAGTGATATTATAGACCTGTCTAAGCTAACGTGGTCCAGTCACATAAACTCATCAGATTTAGTGAAGCTAAAAAGCTTACCAAACTTCTTCCCTTCTTTGGCAACACCAGTCATCTTGTTTTTAGCCACATCGAAAAAGTCCCTGATCTCTCGGTCATATAATCGGACTATATAATCGATATAGTTCTGAAAAAAAAAAATACAATGGGATTTAGTTAACGGATTCCATTTTAAACCTTAAAGGGAACATGTCAGGTACTTTATGACAGCAGCATAAGGTGGTAACAGACGCACCAATTCCAGCGGGCAGTTGCTTATAGGGCAATGATGTGTAGCTTTCTTGCACTTGCATGGCCAAGCAGCCCCTCCCTGCATGGGATAGGTCAACTTCTGCAACACCCAGGAGCAGAGTATTCACAAAGTGACGCTCACCCTGCCCGCAGACAGTAGTTGACTTTTTTTTCAGTATGCAATTTGACAGGCAGAAAACTGTTAACTAAGGCAGGTGGGCGTTGTAAGCGGTACCTAATCCATACGTGAGACCTGGCACTTTTCTGGCTATTAGGCCGGGCTTACATGGGCATAGGTTTACCATGTAGTGTGCGAACTCTGTATGCCCCTTTGATACGCAGTAACTCACAGGCAATCAATTACATTGCCCTAGACCTCATATCCATGGGGACGCACGGATTTCGCATGTGGAATCCTGCACGGAATCCACCTGTGCCCGCAGCTGGCGACCCCACGTACCTGTGCGTATCTTATTCTGTACTGTGGATTCGCCGGCCAATTTTTTTTTACAAACTCCTGCTTTTCCCGTGGAGTCTACAGCCTGTCCACAATGTCAATGGAAGCCGTCCGTGCAGGAACCGCAGTAAAATGGATCATGTTGCGATTCTTCATCCGCGAGCGAAACCGCAATTGGTTTACGCTCGTGGGCATGAAGAAGCATTTTACCATAGCATGCTATGGAGAATTATTGCTGTAGAATCCGGAGGCGGACGCCCGCTCTGGATTCCACAGCAAAATCTGCCCGTGGACATGAGGCCTTACACAGTTCCGACATGCTAATTTGATCGAAACTGCGAAATACACGAGCACTAACAAAAAAAAAACCCAGTATGTTCCATTTTGCCACGTATATACAAGAGATAAAGCCCATTGTTCTTCTTTTTACAATTTCTCTATAGACAAGAGTCGTTGTAGGTTTAGCGAACAGAGAACAGATTGGCAATTACAGATATAGCAAAGTTTAAATTGATGCTTAATGTGTTAAAACAACTTTCTGGTTACAGTTTATCCTTTCAATTGCTTTACAAATGGTTTGGTTCTGTTAAGAGTTTAGAATAGTTTTTCAATGGCTTAAGATAAGTTGTGGCAGAAAGTTAAACTTGACTGCATCTGAATGCCCAACAATAAGTAATCCAAGTCCAACAGACCTTGGTAAGTCCCTCGTATCTGGTATACTCAGTGGTTTTCAGCCACTCCATCAACTTGGCATATCGCAGAAGGTCACGATGAAAAGGATGGTGGTTGGGTAGGGTCATTTCCACGGAAAGGGTGGACGTCTGATCATGGCCCTTTTTTAAAAACATCAAAAAAAGAGAAAATTATTTTCTGTAACAACAGTCATCTTACTTATTCGACGTTCCAACACAGGACTTGTGACAGATTGTGAAAAACTTCGATCCAAAACAAACATTGATCCATATAGAAGTATTAGAGAATATCCCAGAAGCATCACTACACATAGAAAGCTCTACAAATCCAGTACTGTACAAAACACTGCCTTATACACAGCATACTTGGCCTCCATAAAGCTGCGGAGCAAACATGCCTCACGACTCATGAATTAGTCACAGCTTGCTAAAATAAGTAGACTTCTACTTAGGTCTGTAAGGTGGGATTAAATATGAAATACCCATCAGAATTATACTCTCACAATTAATTATGCGTCACTGTAGAACGGCTAAATACGGCCTATGTTCAGCAGAGGTACAGGCGACTACCGTGCTATGAACTTGTATTCTAAAGATGTGGCCTAGTTTGGGCCCTAAAGGGTTTTCCAGGAATTTACTCTTGAGGGCTTGTCTTCAGGATAGGTCATCAATCGTTGATCGACAGGAATCCAACATTCGGGATCCCTGCCGATCAGCTGATCGTCTGACCCACTGCCAGTGCAGCGGAGCAAGATGTTCGCTTCAAGGTCGGAAAGCTAAAAGTTTAAAGAAGGCATTGCTCCAAATGATTTCAATGGGAGGGATGTGTGCTATTACAATTCTAGCTCCAATCCCAATATGGACCTCCGGCTAGGCTACACTGACAGCGGGCTGAAGGATCAGATGATTGGCAAGAATCCCGAGTGCCAGACCCCTGCCAATCAACTACTGATGACCTACCCTGAGACTTAGTAAATTCCTGGAAAACCCCTATAAAAGTAGAATTTATAGGGTTGACGATGGGAAGGTAGCCTGGCACAACACTCTTATGAAAGCTGCTCTTAAGTGCATTTAGAGATATGCTTTACAGTAGCCATATGGACCATAGGAGCCTGCAGACTGGGGATTACTCCTTGTAAATGTTGCATCCTGTGTAATCCATCTACAGGCGTTACCTTTCTGCTTGTGACGATAAGGAGATGACTGCTAAAGAGTTCTTCCTACAGAATAGGAAGTGTCAGTCTATTATTAGGCTCAGTGGTCAGTGTAAGAACTGAAGGATTTCAGGATTATATTTAAATCTAGATAGGGACACTGAAAATTGCCAAGCAAACAGCACAAAAATTGTTTTAAAAACATTTAACATAAAAGTTTGATTTAAAATTGCCTTTTTTACATTCCCTTTAAATGGGATTGTTGGAGATTCTTTTTTTTTTTTTAAAGATATTCCCCAAAAATAGCAAACAAGCTAACACTCACTACTCCTGGCCCCTCAAGACCTGGTTGAGCATGGAGGTCTGTGATTGGCTGCTAAATATTAGAGAACTGGAATGGCCGCCATGGGAGATACAGGGCCTGGGAGAGATAAGAATTAGCTTTTTTTTGTTTTCTTTTTTACCATGGGGAACATCCTATTAAGAAACAATTCCTTTCAAAAGGAATCTGCCAGCTGGAACATGCTGTCCAAACTGCAGGCATGCTGTTATAGAGCAGGAGGAGCTCTATATACAGTCATATACAGATAGCTGTCAATCACTGATAGCTCCGCCCACTGGACTCTTCAGCTCAGAATGTGCAGAAATATAAAAGAATATGATACAAGTTATACTGAATATTTATATAATTGGTCTGCTCAGCTCCTCCTGCTCTATAACATCATGCCTGCAGTTTGGACAGCATGTTCCAGCTGACAGACTCCCTTTAAGAATGCTGTGTTTTTTTTGTTATCTGCACATTTTGAAAAGCCATAAATCCCAACCCCCCCCCCTCCCCTTCTATTGTTTTAGACATAGGAGGGCTTGTCTTCATGGAATAAGTGGTAATTGTTAATGGCCCCATTTTAATGTAATTTATTGAAGAGCTTTTACTAATAAGTGTTCATGGCAAAAATGGAAAGAAAAACCATTCTTCCAATATTTTAGGGCTTGTTTTTAAGGCATACACCATGAAGTATAAATAATAGAACTTATTTCTGCAGGTCTTTACGATTATGGTCATAACTAGGGATGAGCGAGCATACTCGGAAAAGCACTACTCGCTCGAGTAATTTGCTTTATCCGAGTATCGCTGTGCTCGTCCCTGAAGATTCGGGTGCCGGCACGGAGCGGGGAGCTGCAGGGGAGAGCGTGGAGGAACGGAGGGGAGATCTTTCTCTCCTTCTCTCCCGCCCGCTCTCCCCTGCTCCCCGCTGCGACTCACCTGTCAGCCGCAGCGGCACCCGAATCTTTAGACCCGAGCACAGCGATACTCGGATAAAGCAAATTACTCGAGCGAGTAGTGCTTATCCAAGTACGCTCGCTCATCCCTAGTCATAACAGATTTATGCATATATTTATTTTACTACTTTTGTGCACTAAAACCCCCTTTTTTTTAAAGGATTTGTCTTTTTATTGAGAGGCTTGTGTTCAGTGCCCCAATTTATGGTGATACAACATTCTAATTACTTTTGATTTCTGTTTTTAGAAGGCAGGATGAACAAATAAAGCTGCTTTTCTGATCATTACTTTTATTTATATATGTATTTCAGTGCAAACAATGCAGGATAAATAAAATATTCCTTTTTTTACTTTTGATTTTCTTTTCTGCCCCTTTGCGTTCCAGTAGTACTTCTAAAATATAATCTCATTCCTAATGACAGTCATTAACCCCTTCCCGGTCCAGGACGCAAGTTTACGTCCTGGCAGCAGGGTACTTCCCGCACCAGGGCGTAAACTTACGTCCTGGGGATAGCACGAGATCACATATGATCTTGCGCTATCCTGCAGCGGGAGCCGGCTGTCAGTCAAAGCCGGCGTCCCGCTGCAACAGCGGGGGGGGCATCGGAGATGCGACCCCCCGCTGTTAACCCCTTCCCTGCCGTGATCTATGTAGATCACGGCATGGGAAGGGTTCACAGAGGGAGCGCGCTCCCTTTGTGAAGTTGCCGGGCTCTCGCAACAGGACGCCAGACACTAGCGTCCTGTATTACCAGTGCCTGAGATCGCCGTATAAGCGATAAGGCATGGCAGGGCAGTAGCCCTGCCATGCCTTATCACAGCGATCATCAGGGCAGTGTTGTAAGTACCCCTGGGGGACACAAATTGGGTAAAAAAAAGATTTAAAAAAAATGAGTAAAAAAAAAAGTAAAAAAAAAAACCTTTTTTATGCTTTTTTTCTCATATTAACATAAAAAAAAGGTTAAAAAAAAATTAAAACCCCACATTTGGTATTGTCGCATCCGTAACGACGCGTACAATAAGCTACACATGCTTTTGAGTGTGCACGGAAAAAGCGTTAAGAAAAGAAAAAAAAAAAAAATTAAAAAAATTAGGCACACTGTGGATTCTCTACTTACCTGTCCGTGTCTTTATTTTCTCCTCTGCGGATGTGTGTGGGAGCGCCGCTGCCACATATGCTCAGTGGAGATTTTTTATTAATTTTTTAAAAATCTCCTGCTTTCACACAGAATCCGCGACCCGTCCGCAATTTCATTGCAGACAGCCCGCAGATCGGACAGCTTCCATTGACCTGAATGGAAGCCGTCCGTCCGTGCAGGATCCACAGCAAAATGAAGCATGCTGCATTTGGTTTTCTGGACCAGAAGGACCGCAAAACCAATCCGCATGCTTTAATTAAGCTGCAAACACCCATGTCTCCCTACGGGCGGCTTGAATCGCAGATCGTTGGCGCGGATTCCACAGTTCAACACTACGCTAGAAAATAGTAAATGGTTGCCATGTTGTTCCTTTGCATCATCTCATGACTGGACGCTCCTATGGCCCAAGATAACTTTGTACATTTAACACAAAAAAAACTGCATAGCAAAAATTCTCATAAAAGATGATTTCCAACTCTGAAAACGAGTCAGTACTTAGAACTGCATTCTACTGATAAAAGCTTCCAGGGCCAGACAATAAATAACAAAAGGCTACTTTCCACTGCTTTTTTTATGCTCTGCTTAATGTATGGAACAAGATGGCTCCTGCAGCAAGTCAGATGTATCTGTAGGCTGCCACTTACCAGGCTTAAGTTGGCATACAGTTGTTTTTTCTGGATGGAATAGTGCAGCTGACTGTTATTCCATCCATAGGCATCCTGTAAAAAATGTTTACTATACAAGCCTATGGCGCTATACAGCATCTTCCAAGGCAGCCATTTAACAGATATGTCATGAAGAGCTCAGGATATATCCGTTAAACGTATACCACTATAGTCTATGGGTTACAGATGCAGAAACAGAAACCCAACAGTGGCATCCATTGCATATAGGCTATAATAGCATCCATTTTTGACCACATCGCTCCATCCTGGGGTGTTGCCTACATCCCAGATAACAAGATTCAGATGAAACCCAGAATAGAACCAAAGACCTTCACTCATCAACAGAGGCCAATAAGGTCTTGACTACACTATTCTATCCTCCAAACCAAGAGAAAACCTTGTAAAACAAAGACCTTAACCCTTTCCAATCCACTGTCTGACATTCTGATTGAAGGCTGTACAGCTCCGATGTCAGAAGACGTCTGGCAGGGTATTCTTACTGTATATTACTGGCCGCTCTGTTGTCCAGCATGTCACATACTGCAGTACTGGCTCTAGCCAGCAGATGGCGCCATTGTATAATGGCAGAAAGAGAAAGCCCCCTAGAAAACCTTGAATCCAAAATTGGATTGCAAAGGGTTAATGGTTTCTGTTTGACAAGTGAAGGCCTGTGGTTCCATATGAATTTTGTCTTTGGGGATTTAGGCAGAACCCTGGAATAGAAGCTGGAACTGTAATCAAAAGTATGATGCGATTGTTCCAGATAGGTCAAACACACTAGAGCCCTCCCTGAACGGGAGGGCACTTTAGCGCCCGACAGCCTTCCCAACGCTTATCGCCCCTGTGCTTTCACATGGACGTAAAAGTCGAATGCAGGTGTAGCACGCTGGAGATCCTTCCGGCCAGCCGCCTTCATTCACTGCAGAAGCAGTCTATCAAAGATTGAACGAGAAGTCGCTTGCTGCTGGCTTTATTTCAGTGAACTAATGAGTGATTTCTTCTTCATTGCCCCATCAGAGTGGCTGTGAGTTTCATGTGACTATTCGCCCCATGTAAAGTCTTTGCAAACTTTAGCACACTGGCCACTGAAAATAACCGTATTTATTAGGTTCTTAGAGGAAATATTAGCAGTTGCTGATAGAGACACAAAACCATTAAAGGAAATATATTTTGCTATTTGTTCATTAAACACAAAGCGATTCCAAGAAGACCAGTCAGGAGGTCACCGGCTTGTTTTCTATTCTTCACCGCAAACATAAAAATGATGAATGCACATTGCACAGAGAAAAAGGTTAATTTCCTACTTACTTTCCCATCTAATGCTTCTTGTTAGGAAACTGCACAGAGACACACGGTTAAGTATCTAATAACAGGAACATTATGCAAGCCAATATCCAAGACAAGCTTCAAGGCCCAAACAGCTAGTACAAGCCTTTACATATGGCGTTCTTCACAGCCGGATTACTCCCCGCGCCCTACTGGATTCTCCATCGCTCCAAAGGCAGAACACATACCAAACTGGAGTGCAGTCAAGTCCAGAAGCCATGTTAATCATTGACCTTAAAAGGGGTTGGTGCCACGTTATAACGGGATAGGGGATAAATTAATGATCAATGAGAGTCTGACCATTGGGACTCCCACCAATCCTGAGGAAGGGGGTCCAGTCGGTCCCCCAGTGAATTGAGAAAAGGTTGCATAGGTGCATCACTACTGCACTTACTTCAATGACAGCACCAAAGACTGCTGATGCACTTGAACTCCGTAATCTCCGGCGCTGTCAGAACGGGGCATAACTTTATAACTTGGCACACCCCCTTTAACCCCTTGAGTGGCAGGTTTCCTACCACCCTGTCGTGCCCACCAGGGCAGGTTTTTTAAAATGGTCTAATCATTGAATTTCAACTAATTTTGCAGTTGCGTCTCAAGAGCCATAACTTTTTCATTTTTCCATTGACATGGCCATATGAGGGCTTGTTTTTTGCGGGACAAGTTGTGATTTTTTAAACAGGGGGGAGGAAAAAAAGAAATGGGGAAAAAAAGAAAAAAAGGGGCCATGTCATTAAGGGGTTAAATAATGTATTAACTTCCTTCTCTGGGTCATTACGATGCATGGATACCACATGTGTGATTGTATTTTTGATTTTTTACAAAGTAAAGGGAGACAAGTGTTTTTTTTATTTTTTTAATAATTTTTTTACTTTTTTTTTTTTTTTTTTGTCCCTTTAGGGGACTTCCACAAGGACCCATCAGGACCCCTGATCACATTCCGGGGGTCCGATGGTGACAGCCCTTTACATGCTGCAGTGACAACCCTTTACATGCTGCAGTCACATAGACTGCAGCATGTAAAGGGTTAACACAGCAGAGATCGGAGGTTTTCTCTGATCTCTGCTGTAAGCGCTAGTACCTAGCTGTCCTCTGGCAGCTAACAACCAGCTCTCCCTGCCACAGAGACCATCAGCTTGCTTCTGACAAGCCGATGGTCTCTATGGCAACTTGTAAACAAAGCAGGACATTGCCGACATGTCGGCAATATCTTCTGCTGGTTTTTCAAAGCCCTTGCACTGCTCTGTGTGGGTCTGTGCAGGCAGAACACAATGTCACAGCTTGTGGCATTGTGCTCTGCAGCTCCCATAGTGATACAGAGCCCGGAAATCTTCCGGGCTATGTCACTATGAGCAGTGGAGCTCCTCCCGGAAAATTTCCGGGCGTGCCACTCAAGGGGTTAAAGGGAATCTAGCAAGAGCTTTATGCTTTTAGAACCATGGGCAGCATAACATCAGGACAGGTTCTGTCATTACAGATAGCTAGGATTTGCTGTCAAACACTGTGGCAGTTCAGAGTAAACATATTTTTAATAACGAGCCAGGAGTGCAGGTAACAGTCCACACCGTGCGCCACTTCCTGTTCAGCAGGTCTCTCCCTATATGCAAAGCTGAGCAGCCCAAAGTCATCTGTTGTACAAATTAAAGGGAGTCGGTCACATCCTCGCAGCACCATAGAACTAAGTTACGGTGCTGTTGGGGGACGTGACAGGGATCCAGGAGAGGTATTGTTTTATACTCACTCGCTCCCTGAATCCTGTGGTGCCCGCTGCTGAAGATCGCGGCAGCACTGCTAATTTGAGTTTTGCGCACGCTCTGCCAGGATCCAGACGAGTATAAATAATGCCTCACCTGACTTCCTATCTCGTCCCCCAACAGCGCCATAACCTAACTTATCCTGCTGTGGGGACGGGACGAGTCCCTTTAAACACAAATCGGCATTCACTCTTCAGAAAGCTGCAATAAACCAGGATTTTAGTGTTAGTAGCAACAGGACAAACATCCCTTCCTCTGTCAGCCGAAATCCACCAGCGCACTCTGCATACTCACTGCCATAGAGAGGTACAAGGACCTGCTATACAAGTGAGGAAACATCTGAGTAAACTAGTGAAGAGAAAACAGAGAAAACTACTAAGATGCAGAATGTGGAATAAAGGTGGAAGAACTCAAAAGAGCCTATTGGGAGAAAGGAGAAGTAAATCACACATTTCACAGTACACTATCCTACCAAAAGTATTTGGACCCCATCTAAAGAATGGATTGTGTGGGTCATTAGTATGTCGCATGTCCTAAACCATGCTACATAAGACGCAGACCCTTGGGGGTGTCAGCCATAGTTTGTATCGGGAACTGCAAGCTATTGGATATACGGTTATACTGCTGCACACAAGCCGGCCATCATGAAGTACAATGCATCAGCCATCTATAATGGTGCAAGAAGAGACAGTTAAGTAATGGAAGAACGTTCTATGGAGTGGCGAGTCACGCTACCCCATCTTCAAATCAGATGGCGTACCTGGGTGTGGAGGATGCCTGGAGAACACCTTCTGCCTGAGTGTATTGTGCCAACAGTTGAAGGGGTTGTACAGGTAGAAAAGCTTGGTTACTTACTTCCAAAAACAGCACCACACTTGTCGCACAGGTTGTGTCTGGTATTACACTCAAGCTCCATTGAAGTAAATAGTTCTGAGATGCAATACCACAGACAAGCTGTTAACATGGCACTTTTGGAAGAAGGCAGCCATGTCTATCTAATTGGGGACAACTCCTTTAAGTAAAGCGGAGCTTCCATTACGGTCTTGGGATGTTTTATCACAGTCAGTTGGTTGTAGTGGCAAGAACCAGGAACACGGAATACTATACAATAATGTGCTGCAGACAATGTGACAATACTCTGGAAATGGTCAGTAATACTTCCAACAAGACAACGTGCCTTGTCACAAATCCAATGCGGATTCACACTGGTTTGAGGATAGGGATGTTCCATAATTGGACTGGCGTACACAGAGTCCCGACCTGAATTCACAAGACATTTGCAGATGAATGGAGAGACCATACCCGCTGAAGTGTGTCAGACATTAATAGAAAGTATGCCACAAAGAGAACCCAAGGTTATTAGGACCAAAGGAGACCCCACTAAGTATTAACATGGAAATAACTACTTTTGATTCTAGATAGGGTGTCCAATTACCTTTTGTAGGATGGTGTACCTTCATTATCAAAAAACCAATCTGTGATCCATTGTCATTGTGGTGCACTAGAATATGCTGTTGGAATTATCTCATTATCTGCCTTGTTATCAAGTGCGCTTTGTAATGATCTTTATTAATGAGTGCATTAAGCTCCATTTAGACAGGACGAACATGGGGCAAACGATGCCTGGCACTCGTCCCTGTGTGTCCTCACTCCCATGCTGTTGCACGGGAGCTAGTATCGCTGGCTCACTCACAGAGCGGCCCGCAGGGGGGGGGGCGGCTGCAGGAGATTTCTCTCCTCGCGCTCCCCCACCCCCTCTATTGACTTAACACAACGGCCGTTCATTACTGAACGGCTGCAATATACACTGAGCGATCAGCTCATCATCCATCGTTTATGCTGCATGGACGATGAGCTGATTGCTCAGTGTAAATAGCAGCCAGCCATACTAGCTCCTGTGCAGCAGCACGAGAGCGGGTATGTGCAGGAACGAGTGTTGGGCATCGTTTGCCTGGCATTCGTCCTGTATAAATGGGCCTTTAGCTAAACTCTGTAGTAAACTGGTATTCTGACCATAAACATAGTGTACAATGCAAACACTGGGGACATAGTTGGGGCACATACTGGACAAGCTTCTTGGTTGTGCCAGGATTAGAAGTTATCCTTTAACCACAGGATAAGGGCTAGCTATCTGATTGGTGGGTGTACGATTGCTGGGACCCCCACAGATCATGAGAACAGGGGTTCCACCCTGTGTAAACAAAGTGGCAATCAACCATGCGTGCTCCTGTTCCATTCTTTTCAATAGGTCTGTTGGAGATAGCAAAGTGCTTTAACTTGTCTATCTGCGTTACTCCACAGAATTTAATGGCGCAGCCGCTCCATTCATTCAGGGACCTTCCGGACCCTTGATTTTGTGATCGATTGCTGTTCGGGGGGGTGGGGAGTCAGGTGATGTATTTCTCTGACAGGTTCCCTTTAAGATGTGTTTCAGTCTGAAAAGTGCAAATCTATCTCAGTTGCTGTTTAACGTTACATTTTTTTATGATTTGAAGGCATTTTAGCATTGGATTATTTGCTCCTAAAGCTGGAGTTGGTTGTTGAATAAGAAAATTATTCTTTTTAGAAGCAGATAAGGTTATATGACAAATGAAGAGCCTAAAAGAATGTTTGACATGATGGGAGAAAATTATTATATATATATATGTATGTATATTTTAAACAAAGCATTAAAGGGCTTGTGCCAAGACAGAAGGTGGTTCCATATCCACAGCATAGGGGATAACTTTCTGATTAGGGGAGTCTGACTGCTGGGACCCCACCAATCCCGAGCACCAGAGTCCCAAAGGTCATCACATGACTGGAGCAGCAGTCTTACATGAGTGCTGCAGATCCATTCATTTCAATGGAACAGGAAAGATTATCGAGTTCAAGAGATCAGCAATCTCCGGTGCTCCCACTGAAAGGAATAAAGCAGCAGTGCCTAGAAGTGACTGCTACTCTATTCATACAGGGACCGGTGGGTCCCCATTCTCAAGATAGGTGGAGGTCCCAACAGTTGGACCCTATCGATCATAAAATTATCCCTATCCTGTGTGTAAGGGGCAACTTTTGATCCTGGCACAACCCCTATAAGGACTCCTTCATACACATTAGGGGTTTTTCAGGAGTAAACTATTGACGATCTATCCTCAAAGATCATCAATAGTCGACTGGTGGTGAGCCCCGCTGTTACTTCAGTCGATACCAGGCACAACACTGTACATTGCATTTCGGCTGATCAGTGTGGTTCCTGAGTGGTGGCCCCTATCCTGACGATAGGTCAATAGTGTACTCCTTGAAAACCCTTTTAAATGCCACGTGGTTCACGTTTTTGACATGCTCTCTATTAGACGAGTTACTTTCCACCCTTCTGGACATGTGTGACGACATAATTGAAAAGATAGAAGTACCTGTTGGACAAACACATTGTTCAGATGGCTGGCGAGTCTACGAGCAAACTGCTCCCGGAGGTCTCTGAACATCTGCTGCTGCTGCTTAACAGCCTGGAGCATGGAGTGTCCTGCACCAAATCAAGAGACCAACTAGTCAAGTAACAGTCAATATCCAGAAAATACCCTTACTGTACATACCGCCAATGATTTAACACAAAGTACTTACCTGGTTGAAGTGTGACATTCATACACTGTAGAAGAGCCTCTGCTGCATTTGTGCAGGCCTCAATCCCACGGGATGAAGACAGATCTGCCTCCTGAAGAGCTTTAATGTGACCCTTAGATAAGTCCATATGGTTCTGAAATAGAACACCAACATTTGTACACCTTCCAATCTGAAGGTTAGCTAGTGTAAATGTGATTTTCTAGCACATGAACTCCACCAGTGCGGTGCTGCTAACGTCAGCTGGATAAAACTACAGAGCAAACCCACCAGTGTAATAGAAGTAGACATTTCTGGGCACACATGGCGGCACAAGACCATCAGAAGCCTTTCGGTACATTTACACACGAGGCAAAAAATTTGGTAAATAAGGTACATACAACAATTGCATAAAAACCAAAGAAAAACCTCCCACTTAAAACATAACATATCCAACAACCAATGATCATGTCCATCTTGAGTTCCAAGGTACTTACAACGAGAAACTCAATCTCCCCCAGCAGGGTCTCACTGTTGGCTTTGCTGAGCTCGATGAGGTAGTTGCTCTCAGAGATGTGATCCATCTGCTCCTTCACACTCTGAAGCATCTCCTCGTAGCTGCTCAACTTCCCTTCAATCTGGTCCACCTCCTTCAGCGCCTCATCCAACAGCTTCATCAGGATATTCACTTGTTTCTCGGAGGCCATGATGGACTGGATATTTGCCTAGAAAGTAAGGGATTACGCAATTGTTAACCTCGTATCGCAAGGTTTGATTATAAAAAAGTGTTGTCCTACAAAATTAAGTTATCGCTTATCCATAGAGGATGAGATAAGGGAGAAGTGAGAAGTAACAGATTGGTTACTGACTGCTGGGACCCCCACCGATCACAAGAAGGGGAGTCCCAAGTCTTCTCAAAAGAATCATGCACTTGCTTTCCATTTATTTCAGTGCCACTACCAGAGATAGCCGAGTACAAGCGCTCACTTATCTCCAGTAGTCCTACTAAAATGGATAAAGCAGTAGTGTGCACATTTGACCACCACTCCATTCATTCAAGGAAACCCTGGACCCCTGTTTTCATGATCAGCGGCTGACCCACTGACCTGAAAAATAGGAGATAAGTTAATTTCCTGGTACAACCCCTTTGTTAAAGATTGTTTGAAGAGGATATTTTATATGGCAGCAATGTCATAAAAATTAAGCATGCTCTTCCATGAAGTGGAAATACAGATGCCACGACAAAACATGGGTCTAGGTCCGTTGGCATCAGATTTGCTCTTTTTCCAAATGCATATGCACATATTGGCACATCATAGGACTGGCACAATAAGTCAATTGCATACCCAACCTTAATACAATCTCAAAGGGGTTCTCCCTTATCCACAGGATAGGGAATGACTTTCTGATTGGCAGGGGTTTCACCATGGTGATCCCCACCAATCCCACGAACGGCAGTTCCATGTCAACTATCTTCCACAATGCGAGCTTACTGCACCCTACACAATGAGGAGACTAAAATAAGCGTTGGTCACACAAACACCCTGCCGCTCCATTCACTTTCATTGGGACTGCAAGGAGCAGCCAAGCAACAAGTGCTCACATATTTCCGTCAGCCCCATTGACATGAATGAAGCAGCAGCCGCACATGCTCAGCCAGGGCTCAATTCGCTCTGACATCACTAGAGGAGAAGAAGCAACCCTGCAGCGATAGGCAATACTTGTTCTCGAGATTGATGGGGGTCTCAACAGTGAGGCCTCCACCAATCAGTAGGTTATCCCCTATTCTGTGGATTGGGGTATCTTGTGACCCTGGTGCAATCCCTTTAAAAAAAACAAACTAAAATAATAGGTGTCTCGCGTCTTACCCCATCCAGAACCTGAAGCTCCCTGGATAACTTTTCTGCAAATGCTTCAGCATTGGAAATGGCATATTCACAGCCCTCCATCATGAACTCAATGTCCTGCTTCTCTCGAGTATTCAGCTCCTGGTACTCGGCCGCTTCCTCTTCTCCACCAGCCACGCTCTGATTCTCTCCACTGGGAACAGATTCTTTAAATATCCAAAAGAAAGAACAAATAAATTCTGAGAAATCCACCAAAGAACATAAGTGAATGTATAAGTCACATGTTGTGCTCAATGGCATTAAGAGAAGTCATTAAAATGGCTTTTTGATGGCCACAACAAGGTTGCAAATCAACCCCTTGAAGACCAAATTAACCCACTTCAGATTCCGCCATGACATGGCAATGAAGTGAGGGAAATGCTTATATATCTGAGAACCAAATATCCAGCTAAAAGAGGGAAGCTCCGTGACATCAAATTATCCAAGGCTGCTCCGTCCTGTGCTGCTAAAGTAATAGGATCTCAATGCAAAAAACTAGCTCTGCTCCATTCATCCCGATGACAGAAGGGCCATCTGTACACCTTTACAACATTAGAGAGCAATGACAGGGTATTGGCTGTCCTCCAACCTGCTCTTCAGTATAAGACGCATCACTGACACATAGATAATAAGCATGTAATACACAAACACATACACGTATATACAGTCATTGTCAAAAACTATTCCTCCCCTAGAAGGAGTTGTTGCAGTTGAATGAAACTTTCTCTGTGTGATTGTAACATTGATAGAAGTGATTACAGTATCAGAGCAAGAGGAGAATTTATTCTGTAAAAGTGAACACTTGCATGCAGGCTCTAGTACCCTGTTGTACTGCCTCTAGCTTGGCTACAAGATGTGATACAGGCAAGCATGGAGGCTTTAGTACCCTGTTGTACTGCCTCTAGCTTGGCTACAAGATGTGATACGGGTGGGCATGGAGGCTCTAGTACCCTGTTGTACCGCCTCTAGCTTGGATACAAGATGTGATACAGGCAGGCATGGAGGCTCTAGTACCCTGCTGTACCGCCTCTAGCTTGGATACAAGATGTGATATGGGCAGGCATGGAGGCTCCAGTACCCTGTTGTACTGCCTCTAGCTTGAATACAAGATGTGATACAGGCAGGCATGGAGGCTCTAGTACCCTGCTATACCACCTCTAGCTTGGATACCAAATGTGATATGGGTGTGCATTGAGGCTCTAGTACCCTGTTGTACCACCTCTAGTTTGAATACCAAATGTGATATGGGGGGCATGGAGGCTCTAGTACCCTGTTGTACCACCTCTAGTTTGAATACCAAATGTGATATGGGGGGCATGGAGGCTCTAGTACCCTGTTGTATCCAAGCTAGAGGTGGTACAAGATCTGATACGGGTGAGCATGGAGGCTCTAGTACCTTGTTGTACCGCCTCTAGCTTGGATACAAGAAGTGATACAACAGGGTACTAGAGCCTCCATGCTCCCTGTGTCACATCTAATCACCCCATAACTCTAATAATTTGTATATCTGCCCGAGACGTAACTGCATGCCGAGTTTTGCAGCAAAACGACAACTTCTTTCAGGGGCACAATTTTTTATGACAAAGAGTGTAACTATATTTAAAGGCTATGGACACAATTAAAGGATTTTTGTTTTTACTTTAGTGCATGTATTTTGGGCTAAAAATCATTTTTACAATAGGGTTATTTTTTTTAATTGCTGTGCGATTTGTTTTCTGCAGCCTTTACACATGATTGTATATTGAAAGCAGAATGCGTCTCCTCTGACAGTTCAGTCTCCAGCCCTTATCTCTGCTTTTCTCAGCTTTTTTATGACATTTGACCTGGTCATAGATCAGTTTAGGCTTACTTCACACAGGCGACAAAGTTGTGCGATTTTATCGCTTTGCTACAATGTTACAAATCGCATGTATGTAAAGCCCATGCTTCCCTATGGGTTAATTCACACACGGAATATTTTGTAGCATGCAACAACCAGACACAAAAACCTCACGGGTCCGGCGACATGAACACGACTTGTGAGGTTTTGCAGCCCATGTTTTTCTATGGAGCCTTCCTCTTTGTTGCATCGCATGAAAACGCGATTTTCGTGCGATGCAACTTTGACAGTAGGAAATCCAATTGTTAAAGCCATAGCCTAAGCCCTAGCTGCAGGAAAACATAAAAAAAAAAAAAAAACAGTATACATCACCTTAGAAGCGCTGTCAGCCAGGCCGCATCTTCTCTCCGGCATTATTCTCCTTCATCTCTGCTGGCCGGATATTGAAAAATCCCTGCCTACTGAAGGCGCTGCCTCTGATTGGCTGACGCTTAGCCAATCACAGCCAGTGCTTCCAGGAGGTAGGGATTTTGCAATCCCCGACCAGAAGAGATGAAGGACAAGGAAGAAGCTGCAGTGGAGCCCCGGACAGCACAAAAAAAAAATAAATCTGCAATATCGCTGTGATTTTCTCGTGGCGATGCCGTGTCGCCCGTGTGAAGGAGGCCTTAGAAGAAGGTTCAGGAGAGGAGAGAAAAGAGCTGGAGACTGAACAGTCAGAGGAGCTCATTAACGGATCTGCCAGTAAACAGCAGCTTGCTAAATACTGCAATACATAGATGCTACAGAAGCTCAACGGTGCAACATTTTTAATTAAAGCACTACTGCAAAAATTAATTTTAAGTCAAAAATGCATGCACTTAAGGGGTTGTCCAGTCAGAAAGTAACTTTTAAAATTTAAAGCCACATTACTTTAAAAAAAAAAAAAAACCACAAGAACAAAAGGCCACTTACCCATCCTGAGCCCCAGCGATCCAGTGCTGCAGCCCTGCAATTCACCCGGTCTCTGTTTACAATGGAAGTCAAGTGAACGCCGCCTGCCGATTAGAGTCTGCGTCACCATTTGGTACTCCTGGCATTATAGTGCCCAGGAAATGAGAGCGGATGCTAGCGGAAATCAGTGCTGAAGCTGCAGCTTCTGATTGGCAGGCAGTGGTCACCTGTTCTCCGCTGTCAACAGAGACTGGGTGAACTGCGGGGCTGCAGCACTGATCGCCGGGGCTGAGGATGGGCAAGAATTTTTTTGTTCTGATGTTTTAAGTGGTTTTGGCTCTAAGTTAAAAAAAAAAATTCTAACTGCAAAACCCCTTTGAGTTAAAAAAAAAAAAAAAAAATCCTCCAAAAAGTTGCTCATAATCTTTAAAAGAACTGCTGTAAATATAGAAAAGGTTAACGAAAACACCAGACATAAGTTATCGGACAGAGAAGTAAAGAAATAAGTCAGATCACCCACCTTCAGCAACTTTAGGCAGTTCTGGAGAGTAATAAGTAGGGGAAAAAAGAGCAGAGGACAGTAAACAAGGGAGTATTATAGCGAGACAGACGTAGATTGAACTGACATATAAACAAACACTCATTATAATACAACACAGCAAAGTCAGAAAAGTCACATGATTAACAAAAAACAAGACAATCAGTCAGCAAATCCATTCCTCTTAATACACAATAGTACAGACAGATCGCACCGTAGACTCAGGCTGCCTTTATCAGCCGGAGAGATAAAAGTTACAATTATACTAGTGGCTTTACTGCCACATTACACACTGTACCAGGTATTACAACTACATATCTAATACCCATGGCTACAGGAGAAGGTGGGTGCAATATAGCCGATGCTACGAAACAGAATGTCGTGCCCATTGGGGAAGGGGCCAAACTGCACATCAGCTTGAAGAACAATTAAAAGGAGTATTACTGAGATGGAGGGTCTGATGACCCCCTAACACCAATTTACAGACCATAAAACTTTCACATCCCTTATCAGTGGGCTAATTAAGCATTTAGGGCCCCTGTCCACAGGCTGCAGGAGCTGCCGCCCGGGAGTAGAAGCCAGCAGACAAATCTCCGAGGTCAGCCTATGCTTACACCTGTGTATACACCGGCCTTAAAGGGGTTTTCCGGGCTATTTCTGGTAATTGCTTGCACAGCTCTCATTGATTTTAATGGGAGCTGTGGCAGCAATTATCCCAGTCGACCACTACGCAAGGGTCGGAGCGATCTGCTTCCACTCCCTGCACTGCGTTGTGGCACTGACAGCTGATTGGATGGGACCTGAGTGGTGGCCGTCCAGCCGGATCAAGTATAGAAATTGCTGGAATAGCCCTTTAAACCCTAGTAGTTAAAGTAGTGTCATTTTCACTAAGACATCTTGGGGTCATCGCCCGTACATCACAAGAGGCCTTCTATAGTTCTATAGATACAGCTCAACGTTACCCTTTCCATACCTTCCAAAAGCTGAGAGCTGACATTGGCAAAGTCGATTTTCTTCCTCAGATACCGCTGGTTCAGCTTCCAGATGCAGGAAATAAAAGCGTTCTTTTCGGCGGGGCTGCTGGCAACCCACTTATAGACTTTGTCAAAATGGAGATCAAAATCCGGGCTTTCCTACAACATAATGTATTCACGTCAGTCGAACGTCAGTGCTGAGCATTTACTTAAAGGGGTTGTTCAGGTTAGAAAAAAGGACATCTACTCCCACAAACAGCGCCACATCTACTCGTGGGCTGCGACTGGTATTGCAGTTCTGCACCATTCATCTGGAATATCAGGTGGCCCAAATGTTTTCCATGCAGAAACCTGAGTGCGAGTCCCAAACCTGCAATCAGTGGAAGCATATCAATCAAAGATGGAAGGTTCCTGTAGGACCCCGATATTACAGTGGGCGATAACTGATGCCAGGAGTGCCCAACGGCCCTTCACCTCCTTCCCACTGGTGAAATAGTGTGTGCAGCAATGAGAATTAGAGTGAAATAAATGTGCGAGTCTACGGCTGTGACCATCCGGCAGGGACGGCTGAAGGACAGTGTGCAAATGCCACCACCCAGCGACCGGTTTGCAGGTAACAAGTAGGCCATATCAGACATATGTACACTTAACGCCAGAAACTGGATCTCACCAGGGAAACCTTTAACGCCTTAGTCCCACGGCCTATTCTGGACCAAACGAGTGGGGATTTTCGTCACCCCTTATAAAAACTCCTAATCTTATTTTTCCGCTGCCATGGCTGTATGAGGGCTCGTGGTTTTGCATGGCAAGCTGTAGCTTTTATTGGGATATATAAAATATACTGTATAACTAATTCAGGTTTTTCGGAGGGCAAAGTGAAAAAAAAAAAAGTCAGTCCAGCGATATTTTTTTCCTTTACGGTCTTCACCACACAAATGACATGATAACTTTTTTTTGTAGGTCAGTACGATTACAACGATACCACAATTATAGATTCTTTAGGTTTTTCGCTTTTGCACAATAAAAACCCTTTTATTGGAAAAGGTGGATTTTTTTTGCATTACTTTTTTATTTTTGCATTGATGGAGATGTCCGGGGCTTGTTGTTTGTGTGACGAGCTGTAGTTTTTATTAATACCAAAGTGAGGTACATAGGAGTTATCACTTATGCGTTTTATGGAAGGTGAAACGAAAGCATTTTGCCCCACCCTTTTTTTTTTAAAGTGCTTGCCGTGCAGGATAAAAAGTGTGTTTAATTTATTGTACGGGTTTTTACAGATGTGAAGATACCAAATTTGGATTTAAAAAAAATTTGGGGGGGGGAAGAAAGAACAGGGGAAAAAAAAAAAGGGTACACAAAAAGTTTTTCTTTACAATTTTTGTTTTTTCATTAAAATATCGCTGCAATGAACTTGAACTTGCGATGCTATTAGAGATGAGTGAGTAGTGACTTATGCGAGTACCTGCCCGCTCATCTCAAAAGATTCAGGTGCCGGCAGGGGAGATCGGTGATTTGCGGGAGTGAGCAGGGAGGAGCGGGGGGGGGGGGGGGGGGGTGTCAGAGTGAGAGAGAGAGATCTCCCCCCGTTGCTCCCCGCTCTCCCCCGCCACTCCTTGCCCCCCGCCAGCACCCGAATCTTTAGAGATGAGCGGGCAGGTACTCGCATAAGGCACTACTCGAGTAGTTTGCCTTAGCGAGTACGTTCGCTCATCTCTAGATGCTATGATCACTCTGACAATACACTGCAGTACTTCTGTGCTGCAATTCAATATTGCTTATCATAGCAATTCCAGACCACGGTAGACCTGGATGCTGTTGACTGGTGTCTAGTTGACATGGCAACCCTTTGGCTCTCCACAATTACATGTCGGAGGGCCGATCACGTCCCTGCGGGAGAACCCTCCCTCTGTGAACCTCCTACATGCAGTGATTAATATTGATTATGGCATGTGAGGGGTAAACAGCAGGAGGCAAGCTGTCAGTCACGACTGGCTCCAGTTGCTAATGGCGCAACCATAGGACGTACCTATACATCCTCTTGCGGGAACCCCTACTTACTCAGGACACACACCTACGCCCGGGGCAGTAAGGAGGGGGGAGGTGTGTCAAGAAACAGGAAGAACCCAAAAAAAACACTTAGGCAAGCATTAAGTAAGATTATACTCGCTCAGGCTTTACGTTGTATTGTGACCCTTCCGCAGAGAGAAAACAGCGGAGTCTAAGGCGTTATTCTTTCCATCAAAAATATTGGAACCCTAACAGACTCCATTAAAGTCAGTGGGGTCCATCACAGATTTGAACCCCTATAAGTCAGATCTGTCCCAGCGGGCTTGATATACAACTATGATGCTACCGTGAACAGAACTTTATTTCCATTACAAAACAGTAATGAGAAATGAAGCCAATGATGGCGGATGTTGTGAGGGTATGAGGTAACATACAGTAACGGTGCGGATGGTGATCTGGTTGTCTAGGAGTAAGGAGCCAATAGCGTTACCCACACTACTTACTTTGAGGGCATCCTTGGCATCCACCATAGACAGGTCTTTGAGTAACCATGCAGTCTGCGTCTTGTAGAAGTCTCCTTTATCAGACTTCTTCACCTTCACCACTCGGACGTGTGCAGGCCATTCTGTCGTCACTGTAAGAACAGCTCGCTCGTTAGTGACCACCATAAAACCAGACATAGACATAGCAAGTCGACCGACGACGACTAAGTCAGATCAACGGGCTGAAAACTGTATGACACGAATGGCACTAGCAGCGATCCACAATAAATGTGATAACTTATATGAAGCATAATTACATGACAGAGACGAACACGGAAAATGCTTACTGGCATTACCGATGCCACGGTAATATATAAAGAGACATGGTGCAATGATGTATAATAGCACCATACACTGAATAGCCAACTAGAGATGAGCGAACGTGCTCGGCCACGCCCCTTTTTCGCCCGAGTACCGCGATTTTCGAGTACTTCCGTACTCAGGCGAAAAAATTCGGGGGGCGCCGTGGGTGAGTGGGGGGCTGCAGCGGGGAGTGGGGGGGGGGGGGGGGGGAGAGGGAGAGAGAGAGGGCTGCCCCCTGTTCCCCACTGCTACCCTCCACTCACCCACAGCGCCCCCGAGTACTTTGCACTCGAGTACTGAAGTACTCGAAAATGGCGGTACTCGATCGAGTAATTACTCGAAACGAGTACGTTTGCTCATCTCTATAGCCAACCCAATCACAATTTGAGCTTTCCTGCATGGAATATGTGACCCTGGAAAGCTGCATAAAATCAAGCGAGAAAGTTTTCTGTGGCCCAGTTTCATTGGGAATCCACATTAGATGAGAGATCCGAGTGACTACCTACAAGGCCTGGTCATGGGTACTAGACTAGCCGGGGCCGGGATGGCACTGCCGCCCGCATGGAGTTTTCTCATGCAGCAGTGTTGAGGGTATACAGAGAATGGTGTGGTCCAGGAAAAATATCCAGCGAATCCTACGGACCTAAAAAAAAAAATTGTCAACGCAAAATCGCGTTTTTTTAATGCACCTCATCACAATGATGGGGTGTGTTAAAAACTATGTCAAACGTTGTGAGAGGCATTCAAAAATCCCACTTTTGTGAACGCATGTGCGAGAGTGGCCTTAGCATGGATGGGCTATAACAGCAGATGCAGCGCCATTGCTGTCTTTTCTTTAAAGACTGTGTTTTACAGCGTTGAGCAGTGTTTTTAATGCATATTTTGCACAGTAACAACGCAGGCAAAGCTCACTGATGACGTCACTATTTTTTCCCCTCCTGATGGCATAGTAAACAATGTTAAAAACCACTGTAAAACACCGTTTTAGTGCACCTCATTCATTTCAATGGGCAATGTCAAAAACGCGCTGAATACCTGAAAATAGAACAGACAGTGTTTATTTTAGCGTGCGCTGTAAACGCTGCAGTAAACCGTTTATCTGAAAAAACCATTGAAAGAAATGTAGGCTTTGTGCAGCAGGTTTAGCGGGCGTTAAAAACGGTCCGGCTCTACTGTGTGGTCATCCAGTGGCAGACTGGTACCGGTTGTATAGTCCAAGACTGGAGGATGCTCACGTATCTGTCCAGTCCTCCACGGATATTTAGGAAGGAAGGGCAGAAGGGATGTTACCCGGATGTCTGATGGTTGGGGGCCGCACGCATGTTGTACACCCCCGTTCTAGACTACAGATCGTATAACATTTATGTTGCTAAAATGTTAATGTATTTCTCATTAAACTATTTTATTTGCTATATAAGGGCTCCCACCCACTGGCATTTTTTTCTCCACTGCGATGCGATTCTCAAGTTAAAGTCTCGCATCGCAGTGCGAGAAAAACGCAGGCAGATATCCCAAAATCGCTGGGAAATCGCTGCGACATCGCCAGTTTTTTTCAATGGGGCCAGCGGCAGCAGCGCTAGCCCCATTGAAAAGATATGGAGAATGCCGTGGACTTCTGCCACAGCTGTTGCAGGAGTTTCCTTCATCCCCGTGGGGACCGCGGGGATGAAGGAATCCTCTGTCACAGCTGTGACAGAAGTCCGCGGCATGCTATCCCATTGCTTTCAATGGGATCGGCACTGCTGCCGATCCCATTGAAAGCAGTGGTTTCTGACGAGCCCCGCAGAATGATTATCGGAGAAGGGCTTGAAATATAAGCCCTCCTCCGATAATCATAAAAAAGTGGTTAAAAAAAATAATAAAAAGGTTACTCAAATCTCCTGCTGTCAGCCGAGTCCTCCTCCGGCTGGCTCCCCGGCACTGCTACTGAGCTCTTTCAGCAGACAGGGATTTAAAGATCCCCACCTACTGAAAGGGCTGTGCAGATTGGCTGAGGGCTCAGCCAATAACAGATAGCTCTTAGCTATTCATTCATGAATAGCTAAGATATTGCTATTCATGAATGAATAGCTAAGAGCTATCTGCCATTGGCTGAGCGCTCAGCCAATAGCTAAGCACTAGCTGCTATTGGCTGAGCCCTCAGCCAATCCGCACAGCCCTTTCAGGAGGCGGGGATTTTTAAATCCCCGTCTGCTGAAAGAGCTCAGTAGCAGTGCCGGGGAGCCAGCCGGAGGACGCGGGTGACAGCAGGAGAGGTGAGTAACTTTTTTATTATTTTTTTTAACCACTTTTTTATGATTATCGAGGAAGGGCTTATATTTCAAGCCCTTCTCCGATAATCATTCTGCGGGGCTCGTCAGAAACCACTGCTTTCAATGGGATCGGCAGCAGTGCCGATCCCATTGAAAGCAATGGGATAGCATGCCGCTGACTTCTGCCACAGCTGTGACAGAGGGTTCCTTCATCCCCGCGGGGATGAAGGAAACTCCTGTCACAGCTGTGGCAGAAGTCCGCGCCATTCTCCATATCTTTTCAATGGGGCTAGCGCTGCTGCCGCTGGCCCCATTGAAAAGACTGTCGCAGCGATATCGCAGCGATTTTCTCGCACTGCTCTGCGAGAGTTTGCACTTACTCTCGCAGCGCAGTGGAGAAAAATAAACGCTAGTGGGTGGGAGCCCTAACACTGATAGTAATACAAGTATAAAAACGGCCACACAACAACACTTCATAGTAATATCACCAGAATGATCATTCCTTAACTGATCGCCATGTACTAGCAGCATCACTGCAATGAATGTGAAAATCTCTGTATCATATGTACTATAAGGGTACAGTATACCCCGAGGGGTGATGGCTAATGGCTCCACAAAACTCAGAGCCCATAATACAGTAGTGTGCAGGACCCCAACGCTGCCTTATAAGTAGTGTCCTAAACAGGACAGCAAAGTCTAATAGATCAGTAAAAATGATCCCGCCGCAAAAATAGGTACTGTGGCATCCCCACGAATTGCAAAATGTTCGGATCATTCACATCTAATGATGTCAAAAACATAAAGAAACTACTACTCACCCCAAGGTAAAATGAACCTCATAAATAAGTGAGCTTAGGTTACCTTGGTTAGTTTTTTCTCTATCTCAGCTTCTAACACCCTTCTCCTTAGATGGTCATGTGATCTCAGTTCTGACCAGCTCAGATGTACTTGGGGTTGTGTGTTCTGTTTGTAGTCAGTTTCTCAGTCTCTGTGGTGTTATTGCATGGACCTCAGCATTACAACAAAGATCTGAATAATCAATGCAATCATTTTCCCAATAACTACATAAGCATGCGAAAGCTGGACACTCAAGAAAGCAGACAGAAGGATGGAGGCCTTGGAGCTGTGGTACTGGCGGCGTATGCTGCAGATACCATGGACAGAAATGGTCACAAATAGGGTAATCCTAGACCGTGTCAGACCACAAGTATCACTAGATGGCAGAATCACCATGCAATGGCTTTCATACTTTGGTCATGTCATACGAGGCAATTCTATGGAAACAACATTAATGCTCAGCACAGTCAGTGGGTCCAGAAGAAGAGGACGCCAAAGAAACGCTGGCTAGATACAATCAAGGTTGACACGACCATGACTGGAAAATCTGAAGGAAGCGGCCAAAGATAGGGAAGCATGGTGTATGCTGATCCACAAGGTGACCGAAAGTCGGGAAATGACTGAACAGATAAATCATCATCATTGCATGGACCCTACTACAGGAATTCCCATGGGGGGGGGGGGGTGTCACAGACACTCCTACGACAGTTACTGATAATGAGCTCCTGTCACACAGTTATAATAGAGGAGATCACAACTCATCCTCCTGACTGAATATTTATGGTCTGCAGTTTGTTTAGGTGAATATAAAATGCCTAAAGCAACTATAATGAGTGGAATTCCTGCAGCTTGCGGAGCGTAAACCAGATGTGGGAGTCCAGATATTTACTTACCAGTGGCACATAGGAAGCAGTTCTTCTTCTTCTTCCCAGCTTTGCAGACATTGACAATACTCAGAAGACGCTCATCATTAGGGGTGAATATGTCCCTCTGCAGAGCGTGCTTTATGGCCGTCATCTTCTGATGTCACCCTAGAAACAACAAGAGAGTCTAAATACCCGGGAGACAACGGACAAAACTAAAACCGGAAACAGATGCATGGAAATAAAACATATTAGTGTATAGAGATGATCTGGAAGTGCAGGGGACCGGAGAGGAGAAGAAGTGCAATGGGGCTATGGTCACATGGCAGATTTTGCTCAGGATTTGCTCTGGACTCCAATCTGCTGCAAAATCCACACAAGTTAGGCCAGCTGCACACGAGCGGGTCGGATTATGGATGAGGGATGCTGCCCCAGAATCCAACCCTGTGCCCGGCCGTACCTGTCATTTCTTGTCTTCTGTATTGCGGATGGCCTGGCTGGTGAGCCATTGGACATGCGCAGAACAGATTTTCCCGCGCTGTCACTAGGAGATGATGCGGGTCCCGTGACCTTTCTCCAATGTCAATTGAGACAGTCGGTGCACATTTTGAGGTAAATGGGAGCAGATCTCACAGCCCTTTCCAGCATATCCCAAACACGTTCAATGGGGTTATAGTCCGGTGAGTTTGATGGTCAAGACAGTGTGGGGAATTAATTGCAGTGTTCCTCCAACCATTCCCTAGTGATCCGAGCTTGATGACATGGAGCGTTGTACTGATGAGAGATGGCACTATGGTCGGGGAAGACTTCCTGATGATATGGGTGCAGATGGTCAGCCAACAGGTCCCTGTAGAGTTTGCCCTTCAAGGATTGTGTTATGATGACCAACCGTCCTAGGCCACACCAGGGAATTGCTCCCCAGACCATGACACCGCCACCACCGTCCTGCTGAACCCTAATGGTGCACCCATAAGATACAGCTTCATGCTGTTTACTCCAGATGCAGACCCGGCCACCTGAATGGTTCAACAAGAAATTGGACTCATCACTCCAGATGGCATATTAGCCTTTTACTCCCCCACTTCTACATGAGCCAACTAAAACAACCAATCAGGTTGCGAATGGTGCAGATTTGGGGAGTAATATAGATATGCCTCCAGATGAGCTTCTGCAATTTGTCCAAGGTCTATTGAAGTCTTTCCTGGGCTTAGGCAAGGAGTTGTTGGTGATGACACGGGATCATCAGGGGCACTCCTATCGGTCTTTGAATACTGAACCCAGATGGTGCTATGTATGCTGCATGGTCATTGTGCAAATTTGTCTAACCTCCCCATTATACTGTACTGCTGGGTCAGTTGGTCCACTGTGGCATGTCGTTGCTGAGATACTAGACGTGCCACCTGAAGCTTGCCTTTAGGATCAACCACATATGGCCTGCCGCTGTGGGATCTTCTGTCGGAGGTCTGTCCATGGTTGGCCAGTCTTGGTACACTCTCTATAACATGGTTTGGGAACAGCCAACAAGTGCAACTGTTTCAAAAATACTGGCACCAACAATGTGCCCACGGTCAAAGTCACCCAAATCACCATATTTACCCGAGGAGGCCAGTGCATTATCTGAGAGCAGGTCGTGCCAGTCATATGGCACCGTGACACTGATCACAAGATGTCAGGTGCCAGCTGTACCTAATGCAGAGACAGGTCTGTGTGTAATATATATATATATATATATTTATACACACACACACACACACACACACACACACGTTGTGCCCCACCACACAGCCTGGTACAAGCTTCTGGAATGCCTGCCTCTGACGCCCCCTCTGCAGGTTAGAGGTGCTGCCTACTATGCTGCCACCTATCACAACCACCAGTATGTTGCTGATGCCAACACATGCCCTGCTGCACCCAGACACATTCATGGTGGCATTATGGGTGCTGTATACTGCTGCTCATCTGCTGACACATGATGATGGCTGGCCTGTGAATCCTCCCGGTGATCCCCTTTATTCCCTACTCATTGATCTGCAAACATAATGGCAGGAGCCTTGCACAAACGCCCGCACCAATCCCAGAAGTACACAGAGGCCCGGCGCTGCCCCGACACCCACCGGAAAGCACCGAGCGGCCTGAGGAGTCACCGCGGTCTCTTCTCCGCTTTCCTGCCGCTCCCAGTCACCAGGGCCGGGGAAGGGAGGACACAGCGATCGGACTACACCTCCCAGAAAGCCCTTGCGAGAGCAGAAAAAAAACATTCAAATTCTAGAACTTTATTCATACACAAGTGCGCACACAGTCTGCCTGCCGACAGGGAGTGGACTAGTCTGGAGAAAGGAGTTCTCCTCTGCAGTAGAATCAGCGGCGTTATCTGCTGCTCACAGTTATCACACGAAGAGGCTTACAAGTACTACAGGGGCCACAGTCCAATGGTAGCTGGCTAAAAGGAAACCTGGCTGTGTTGTTCATAGCAACCAATCCCAGCGCAGCTCTTATTTTACCTCAGCAGTATAAGAAATGAAAACCGCTGTGATTGGTTGCTATGGGCAACAAAGGCACGGGTGGAAATTCCGCGGCGGGATTTCCCGCAGAATTTCCGCCCGTGCCCACTGCCATAGGATTGTATTGCAAAAAGCAGTCCTGTGCACACAACCGCGATCTGTCCGCGTGAAAGCACATGCGGAAAACAAATCGCGGCATGTTCTATTTCTGTGTGGGTCTCGCAGAGGCCCGTACAGAAATGTCAGTAGAGACCCGCTGGCCCCGGTCTGCGCCGGCAGCCGGCACAACACAGAGCTTCGGAGATGCCAGGAGTGGGTGAGCCGCAGGGCTGTGCATGGGCACGGGTCCGCATCCCACTGCAAGAATTCTCACAGCGGGTTCCGACCCAGCCGTCTGCAGGCAGCCATACACAGTAAATAGCAAATAAACAAGCATCGTGGATAGTTACTGCATAGCCCATGATGGGCGTCTTACACACCAATATAGGACATGCTGTGTGGTTCTTCACACGTTAGAAACGCAGATCAAATACGCCCATATGAGTGAGTGCTTAGCCAGCTCTCAGGGTCCCCTTCACACAAGCCGGAGTAAATTTGCGCGCGCCTCAGTGCTGCGTTTTTGCGGAATGAACTATGCTTTTTTTGCGCGTATTTTACACGAAGACTCACTGACTGAAATGGCTAATTAGTTCCAGATGTCTTGTTTTTCCTGCACAATTCCGCGTCTCTTTGCATATTGCGCACGTATTTGCACCCCCGCAGTGCTTTCAATGCACAGGGGAGCACAGACAATACACCAATCACATCTAGGAATCAGTAGTAGGGGGTGAGGGGGGATTTGTCAGGAAGTTTGGTATGCTTCTTTCAAGAGGTGCGTCTTTAAGGCACGTCTGAAGGTCCGTGCTTGGGGGATTGTTCGGATGTTTTGGGGTAGAGCGTTCCAGAGGACCTGTGCAGCTCTGGTGAAGTCTTAGAGGGGCGTCTAGTCTGAATATGTTAGCGGATCGGAGTGCACAGGCTGGGTGATGTAGGGACAGGAGGGAAGTGATCTACAGCGGCACGGTGCCATGGAGAGCTTTGTGGGTGAGGAGCTTGAATTTAGTTTTATAGTGGATGGGCAGCCAGTGCAGTGACTGGCACAATGCAGAAGCGCCCGAGAATTGGCTGGATAGGAAGATGAGCCTGGCTGCCGCATTTAATATTGTTTTGGAGGGGGAGAGTCTGGTGCAGGGAATGAGCAGTGAGTTGCAGTAGTCAAGTTGGTAATGGACGAGGGCAACAACGAGTGTCTTTAGCGTGTCCGTGGTGAGGAACGGACAGATTTTTGCATTATTGCGGAGAGGCAGGTGGCATATTCGGGCCAGAAAGTGTTTGAGTGGGGGGTAAAGGAGAGGTCAGAGTCCAGTGTGACCCCAAGGCAGCGGGCATGCTGTCTGGGGGTTATCATGGGGCCAGATACTGAGATAGAGATATTGGGGGGAAGTCGGCTGGCAGAGAGCGGAAAGATGAGGTCAGTTTTTGAGAGGTTAAGTCTGAAGAAGCAGGAGGATATGGTATTTGAGACAGTGAACAGGCAGTCGGGGATGTTTTGAAGGAATGGCGCTGAAATGTGGCTGGAAGAGGTCTATAGCTGGGTGTGGTCAGCGTAGAGATGATATTGGAGGCCAAATCTATGGATGGTGCGTCCGATTGGGCTGTATAGATAGAGAAGGGGCCAAGGACTGAGCCCTGGGGCACCCCAACAGCGAGGGGGAGTGGAGAGGAGGTAGAGCCAGCAAAGGATACACTGAATGAGGTAGGAGGAGAACCAGGAGAGAGCAGTTTCCTTTAGGCCGATGGAGCAAAGCATGTTGAGAAGGAGTTTGTGGTCGACAGTGTCAAACACAGCAGAGAAGTCAAGGAGGATTAGTAGCGAGTAATCACCCCTCAACTTTGTTTGAAACGCTTGTGAAGGCGGTTTCGGTGGAGTGTAGGGGGCGGAAGCCGGACTGTAAGAGGTTGAGAAGAGAGTTTTCAGAGAGAAAGCCTGTAATGTGGGAATAGACCAGTCGTTTGGAGATGAAGGGGAGATTTGAGATGGGTTGGTAGTTGGGGGCGTCAGTCGGGTCAAGTGTCGGTTTCTTTAGCAGAGGGGATATGATGGAGTGTTTGAGTGAGGAGGGGAAGATGCCTGAGATTAGGGAGAGGTTTAAGATGGTGGTGAGGTGGGTAATGACAGCTGAAGAAAGGGACCAGAGGAGGTGGGCCTATCCAATATGGAAAAAGGGGAGCGATATCCCATCTGCTGAGATTGGAGAATACCCTGTTTTATCACCAGTTGGTGTAGAGTCCCGAAGCTACAATGGAAGGATTGAGAGAGTGCCGTAACAGACAACCAAACAGTGAGTGTTGGCCAGTAGTGAGAGTGAGAGAAGCCGTCCGGGAGAGTGGTCTTACAGTTAACGAGGACTGTATGTATCAAGATGCCCGGAGTTGCCTCCATGCCTCCTCACAAATAGAAGTTGTCCTAAAGCCAATCCTCCATTGCAAGAACTGTTGTGTATTATCCCTGCTGGATGTTCCAGTAAAGAAGGGCTTTACCGACCGTTCGCAGATTAGTCTATTTAAAGTGCAGCCCTGTGTGTGTTGACTGTTTACTGCGCCTTCATCGGAGTTCACCACAGCGGATGGAACGGTGGCATCACTCGTGACATATACTGGTAAAGGGTTGCACGCGTCCCTCAGGGGAGGAGATGGTAGCGCCACCATGACACCCCGAACAACCGCCCCGCCATCTTCTCAGCTGTGGGCCTAGGTCACTACAGACGCAGTGCTAAAGAGACCTAGTTGGGATTAGCCATGTAATGTTCGGAGATTTCTCTGTGGATGTTTTCGCTTTTTCTTCGTAGTGGACGGCTGGCTCTCCAGCACTGTGGTCCATCACGGGGGGGCTATTCTGTGGGGTTGAGAAGGGAGTGGAAGATGTCGAAGAGTCGTTTGGGGTTGTGGGATAGTGAGGTGAAGTAATCTTGTTTGGCATGGTGGAGGGCGAGGTTAGAAGTTTCAAGCATAAATTTCAGATTCTATCAGTATATCCTGCGGACTTTTTTTTAGCTTGCCTTCTATTTCTACAGATGATTTTCGACAGTCCTACATGTTGCCAAGTGACATTTATTTCATCCTGTCAACAGTAGGCTGTACATCCAATCCGTGTAATCCATAACATTCTATATTTCAGGCACCCGTTCTACTCTCATTGTTGCCAAGTCTGGCAACCAATTTAATTAGTAGCTTCCGGCTCTTTGTTATCCTTACTTTTGATGGATGCTTATTGCTGCATTGCACGTCTTCATGGATCTCAGCGCGCAGCTTTCCAAGTATAGGTAATGTTGATGGATATCTGGAATTCAGTGATGACAAATGAGAACATTGTTGGTAACTATATCTTACAACCATCTGTATTTGATGGCGATAAGGCGTTAAACTATAATTGGCTTTAACCCTTTCCAATCCACTGTCCGACGTCTAAAGACATTATGATTTAAGGCTGCACAGCTCCGATGTTGGAAGACATCCGTCGGGGTTCTCTTACTGTATATTGCCAGCCTCTCTGCTGTCGGAGCCTATCCAACGTGTCACCTCATGCAGTACTTGCTTTAGCCAGCAGATAGCGCCATTTTATAACGGCAGAAAAAGAATAAGCCCCCTAGAAAAACCAGGATACAAATTGGATTGGAAAGGGTTAATAAAGAGGAATTCCGGTGACATTAAGTAACTAGCAGATTAGTGAGGGTCCAACCTCTGGGACCCCACCAATTGCCAGAACGGGGTCCCGTGTCCCCCAAGAGACTGGCAAAATAAATGGAACTGCCTCATGTATGCACATCCACTGCTCTATTCATTTCAATGAGAGCACTGGAGATTGCAAGCCCTTGAGCCCAGCATTTTCAGCCCTCCCATTTAAATGAATAGAACAGTAGCTGAGCACATGCAATGCGGCTCCATTCATTTTGCCAGTGTCTCGGGACCCCTATTCTGGCAATCGGTTGCGGTTCCAGGGGTCTGACCCCCACCAATCAACTAATTGTTCCCTATCCTGTTGATAGGGCATTACAAAGTCACCGCAATACCCCTTTAAATCTTACATGTGCTCAGGAGTGTGTATCCTTTCCAGGTTTGTACCATATTTCACTTCTTAGAACTACAGTTTCTGGTCCAGGTAGTTGTCAGATTGTTTTATGTACATGTATTTTGTAGTCTCAGTATATTTTGTGATCTACAGTCAACTGTACTTAGTACTTTGTAGTAATAGAGACCGCAGACCACATTTCCCCAAATACTAACCCCAGATCAGGCTCTACCTTAGGGGTCCTTCATACAAGCGTATGCAGATTTCGGTCTGGGAATACACAGCGTATTCCGTCTTATGTGGACCTGCTTGTATTTTTTTTGCTGGTATATTTACATGTACAAAAAAAAACAAAAAAACAAGCAGAGCCCCTGGGCAAATACTCAGTGCATATGGATGTGTCATCGGTATCGTATTTGCACATTCTTATTGACTTTAACCCTTTCCAATCCAATTTTGGATTCAGGGTTTCCTAAAAGGCTTTCTCTTTTTGCTGTTATACAACGGTGCCATCTGCTGGCTAAAGCTAGTGTGTGTGCGCCAGAGAGGCTCCGACAGCGGAGTGGCGGACAATAGACGGTAAGAATACCCTGTCGGACGTCTTTTGACATTGGATCTGTACAAGCTTCAATCAGAATGTAGGAAGACGTCAGACGGTGGATTGGAAAGGATTAATGGGCTATGTCGGTGTGTAATACGCACCAAAATAAGACATGCTGCTTTTTTTTTCACGCAACCGAAAATTGTGTGAAAAATACGCTGGTCTGAGTGCCCCAATGTAAATCAATGGAGAATCAGCACTTGCAATATTGTACAGTTTGAGTTATTTTTTCTGAAGTATTAAATATGTTTTCTTATACAGATTGATGAAGGTAAAAAAAGAGGAAAACATTCACATACAAAATCTTTTATGCCCAGCGTTGGCACATTGTCTCAGGAGTGACAAGGAGTGCAGGAATGGGGCAAAGTGAGTATATTTGACGCTCAGGAGATTGCCATTATTGACAGGAGTTTCGGAAATCTCTCCTATTTCTCAGAGTCTAGCGGACATTCTTGGGAAAGTTAGTACCGTATGTCTGAAAGGTTTACCTAAACTTTAACCCCTTAAGTACGCGGCCTTTATTTCCCCTCCATTTTTGTTTTTTTCTCTCCCCTTCTAAAAAATCATAACTCTTTTATTTAACCATCAATGTGGCTGCATGGGGGCTTGTTTTTTTGCGGGACGAGCTGTATTTTTCAATGATACTATTTAACCCCTTCCCTCCCCATGACGTAAGGGTACGTCATGGGAACGGGGTACTTCCCGCAAAATGATGTATCCTTACGTCATAGGGATAGCACAAGATCACATATGATCACGCGCTATCCAGCAGCGGGAGCTGGCTGTCAGTCATAGCCGGCCTCCCGCTGCAACAACGGGGGTGCATCGGAGATGCCCCCCCCCCCCCGCTGTTAACCCCTTCCATGCCGTGATCTATCGCGGCATGGGAAGGGTTCACAGAGCTGTTAAGTTGCCGGGCTCTCGCAATATAATCGCAGAGAGCCCCGCCTGTTGCCATGGCAACAGGACAACAGACACTGGTGTCCTGTGTTGCCAGTGCCTGAGATCGCTGTATCTCAGGTAGTAGCCCTGCCATGCCTTATCACAGCACTCATCAGGGCAGTGTTGTAAGTCCCCCAGAGGGACACAAGTTGTGTAAAAAAGACTAAAAAAATGTAGAAAAAAGTTAAAAAAAAACCTTTTTTTATGCTTTTTCTCATATTAGCATAAAAAAATTAAAACCCCATATATTTGGTATTGTCGCGCCCGTAACGACGCGTACAATAAGCTGCACATGCTTTTGACTGTGCACAGAAAAAAGCGTTTAAAAAAAACGGTAAAAAACTGAGGCAAAATGCTAATTTTTAGCATTTTGCCTCCCTAAAAACGCCATAAAAGTGATCAAAAAAGCCGTATGTACCCCAAAATGGTACCAATAAAAACTACAGCTTGTCTCGCAAAAAATAAGCCCTCATAGTGCTCCGTACAAAAAAAAATAAAAAAGTTACAGGACTTTGAATGCAGCAATTTAGAAAAAAAAAGATTTCCAAAAAAAGGATTTTTATTGCAGAAAAGTGGAAAAACCTAAAAAAATGTAAGAATTTTGGTATCGTTGTAACCGTACCGACCCGCGGAAAAAATGGATTGTGACATTTATGCTGCATGATAAACGCTGTAAAAAGCAATCTATGGCAGAATTGATGCGTTTTCTCTCCCTGCTATCATAAAAAAATAAATAAAAGTTTTACAATATAGTCAATGTACCCAAAAGTGGAACCAATAAAAACTCCAGTTCGCCACGCAAAAAACTTGCCCTTATACGGCCGCATCAACGGAAAAATAAAAAAGTAATGAGATTTGATAAATGGAGAAGAAAATTTGCCAAAAATCATTGCGTCCTTAAAGGGGTTGTCCCGCGCCGAAACGTTTTTGTTTTTTTTTCAACCCCCCCCCCCCCCCGTTCGGCGCGAGACAACCCCGATGCAGGGACTGAAAAAAAAAAATGCACAGCGCTTACTTGAATCCCCGCGCTCCGGTGACTTCTATACTTACCGGTTGAAGATGGCCGCCGGGATCCTCTACCTCCGTGGACCGCAGCTCTTCTGTGCGGTCCATTGCCGATTCCAGCCTCCTGATTGGCTGGAATCGGCACGTGACGGGGCGGAGCTACACGGAGCTACACGGAGCCCCATTGAGAACAGAAGAAGACCTGGACTGCGCAAGCGCGTCTAATTTGGCCATTAGGCCATTTTAGACGGCGAAAATTAGACGGCAACCATGGAGACGAGGACGCCAGCAACGGAACAGGTAAGTGAAAAACTTTTTATAACTTCTGTATGGCTCATAATTAATGCACAATGTACATTACAAAGTGCATTATTATGGCCATACAGAAGTGTATAGACCCACTTGCTGCCGCGGGACAACCCCTTTAAGCCCAAAATAGGCCATGTCCTTAAGGGCATAATGTACCATATAATGTACTGAAAAATGTTTACATAATTCCAAGCAATTTAAATGGAAAAAAAATGAAATTCCTCCATCTTTGGGTGTGTCTTGTTTCTACGGCATACACACTGCAACTAAATTACGGTACATGATAACTTTACTCTATGGGGCAGTACAATTACTACCACACTAAATTTATATAGTTTTTTTTTTTTTGCCGTAGTACTTTTATTTTTTTCCAAAGATATTTCATTTATTTAGATTATTTTCTGACAGCCATAACTTTTTAATTTTTTTGTCGACATAGTTGTGCGAGAGCTCATCTTTTGCGGGACGTCCTATAGTCTCTATTGGTATCATTTTGGAATACATATGACTTTTTGATCTCTTATTATTACATTTTGTCTTGGAGACTGGGTGATCAAAAAAAGCAGAATTCTGGTGTTTTTGTTCACTAACAACGTTCACTGTGTGGGGTAAATAATTTGCTACTTAGATAGACCTTGATACACCAGACTTTTATGGACGAAACGATACCAAATGTTTTTATAATTAGCTAAGGCCTCATGTAATAAAGAGTATTAAAGCAGCAGAAAAGCAGTCCTAAGCTCCCACTCACGACCTGAAGGTTGTGAGTTCAATCCCACATGAATGGCTGTGATTGGAGCAATCCATGAATGGCTGTGATGTCAGAAGCGAGGTCACGCAGTGCGGCGGTGAAACTAGAAGCAAGCGATGAAAGAAGATGCAAGATTCTTCACTGAAGAATCTGCGAAAGTGGAAACAGACGAAGGCGACAAAAGTAGAGGTATGACTATATATATAAGCGACAAGCAACATTATTGTCTGTTTCCTTGTAATTACTATCAGGACACCTTTTGTTGCACCCTCTGTAGGGTAACATACTCCTTCTTAGATGTATATAGGGACTGCTGACAGCTTCCCATCCTTGACGAGCCTGAAGGTATGTAGTATAGTTGATTGTTAGCACTCAATGCATTATAATTTAAAATTTATGAGGCGAGAGACATAGTGAAGGACTGGATACTTGAAGAGATAAATCACCATTTGTAATACACTGACAATTTTTTAGATTGCTTGAAGAATTAACTCTTGCAGTTTTCTACTTTCTTTCACTTTTTCTAGCCATACTTTTTTTCAGTCTAGTGGGTGATAGGAGCTTCCAGCACACAGCTGAATGATCAACAGTTTGGAGAGTAATGTATACTGTGTCTGGCATCCAGCTGAAAAGGACATTTGGGAGGAGTGTTGTCAGCTGCACTCGGCTTGCTGATTGGTTGAGTGTAGCTGACTGACAGCTCTCTCCTCACAGCATTCTTCCCAAATGTTCTCCACTCACAAAAAATATCAATTATGTAAGAACGTGTATACAAAAAGAGCTAATGACTAACACAAAATGGCTAAGGAGACTCAAGCAGAATCTTACTGTCACTCTACTAGTATGAACTTCCACATTCACTGCTTGCAAAAGGCAGGAAGTGAACCACAACGTTTCTACTGATCTGATACATTCAGAGCAGTTATGAGGTTTACTATATGACAGCATTTATGCATGCAGCATCATTTATCTTCTTAAAATGATGGATATCACAATAGAACCTTATGAACCTTATTGCAAGCAGTGGGGTCCGTTGGACAACGGCGATACCTGTTTGTGCGATGGATCCATTACTGCATCACGGTGAACATAAACCTACATAATTGGAAGCTGAAATAGCGGAAAACAGTGATTACTTTTTGACCAATAGTATATCTGACACTTACGGTTATAGGATTTTCTTTTAATGTGTACAGTTGTATTATATATGTAGCACACAGTTCAATATTCTCAAGAGTTACAGGCTTCTGGGAAGAAATATACAAAGTCAGTGAAGTCCCAAAATAATAAACCTGTAACTTTGTAAGCCAGGAACTTGGCCAGATACAGGGTTGTTTTAAAGGAATGTCAAGGGCCTGGCAACCTGCAGTGGTTGTTCAATGCTGGGTGTGGAAATTGGACAACGGCCACAACACGCAGCACTTGTTCGTTGCTGTTTGCTCATGCTGTATCATTATCTTGGAGCCCCTCCTTTCCTGATCATGACAACTAGGCTGAATGCTCCCGCATGCTATATGGGAGACTACCCGGTTTGAATACCACCCTGCCTTATAGTATAAAACAGTGTTATTGGGTCAGAACAATAAACGTTTACGACACACAGACCTTCAGACCTTGCAGCTTCTCAGTAAGTTAGTATGTCATGGAACCCAATCTTAAGTACAAGCAGATACACTTCATAACTCTTGTATATACTAACCACTTAAAAATACAAGGCTCTTAGCACATATTTTGATCAAAGTACGTTGACCCATCTACCAACGTCCAGGTGACCATGCTTATGGATTGGTCCTAACACAAATAGATACTTCTCCTTTGGGCCTGAGTCTTAAAAGGATTCAGGGTAGTAGGGTCCATAAGGCTCGTGGTTAAGCATGGCAGTCTATAATTCTATAGTTTGATAATGAAAGAAGTATGTAGAAGGTAGATGTTACGATCGTTTGGGCAACTAAGTATGGGGCCCACACGATCGTGACCAAGAAAGGGATGGATACACACACGGGTTTCAGACAACTGTCCCTGGCTACAGGGAGGATGACATGGCCCTACCTGAGCTGGGACATCGCCCCAATAAAGGGCGGCCCAGCGATCTTCGGATCTGGGCCCTAGCTGATCCTAGGAACCACACACCAGAACAGGACAAACAAACATGCCACATGACAGGGAAAAGTGAACAGAGTAAGCTGACACACAGAGCCAGAATACACAGCATACAGCAGCCAAAATGCAACCACTAGTAGCTGGTAGTAAAGCTGAATATAAATACCAGGTGTTAGTTCAGATTTTGAGCAAAATGTGGAAGCCAGCGAACCACTTCACGGCTCCTGGCTGTACCGCTAGTGTCTACACTAACCAGGAGTCCAGCAACAGTCTGTAGAGGATTGCATTTATGTGTAGACTTGGCTCAGACCTGACAGTTCAAGAATAATGGGAGAAATTAAAAGGGTTATCCTGAATTTGAGATACTGATGAACTATCCTTAGAATAGGTCATCAGTATCGGATTATGGGGGTCTGACTATCGGATCCCAACTGATCAGCTTTTGGAAGGGGCTGCGGTGAGAGCACTGAGGCCTATTCATTCTATACCAGGCATAGCCCCATACATTTCGTATTGGCTGTTCTTGGTAATACAGCCCAATCCCATTCACTCAAATGAGATTGAGCAGCAGAAAGGTCATATGGCTGATGGACATCATATCCGCAGTTGGTAAAGCCAGATATAACAATGGTGCAATGCTTGGAGATACAACAGCTGAGGTTGGCTGAATGGAACCAACAAAAACAGTTAGTGGAATCATTATTGTATAATGAAAACACTGAGGATACCTTCTGGTGCCACTGAGCTAAGGAGGAGACGACTACTGGCTTAAAATGTGGTGTTTTTAGGGTGTTATAAATAAAAGTTCCATTAAGTCAACCTAAACTGTTGAGTCTCTGCAGACTATGCTATTGTCATATCCGGCTATATCCACTGTGCATATCTTATCTCACCTGGGTCTCTCCAGGAAGAGTAGTGGTACTTTTACATGGACCAACTACCAGTCGAAAATTCACTCAAATAAGCGATTTTGACTGATAATTTACTCATGTAAAAAGCAGAACCCAACAAGGTACTGAATGAAATTGCTCATTAGTTTCTAGTCACTTTGTTTCAGCTCACTGAAACGAAGTAACTAGTGAGCGACTTTTCATTTTGTGTAAACATTCATGAATGAATGCCTGTGCACTGTGTATGAAGGCGGGCAACCGAAAGAGATCTTCATACACTGAATCACTATTGCTGCTGTGTGAAAGCATAAGAGTGATCGTTATCCCATGCGAAAGTACCCTAAAGACGACTTCACACAAATGGATTCCTACTGTGGAATCCGCGGTTGGTGTCTGCTCAGAGGATCTGCAGCAAATCACACACATTGAAAGGTAGGTGCTTGCGCAAGCGGAAGAAAAGTTGCAGCATGCTCTATTTTTCTGCGGACGGCTTCCATTGAGTTAATAGAGGCTGCCCGATGTGCAGCCCATTTGCAGTTAACATTGCGTATGGGCCGCGGGTACCCTCGTCATTGCCTAGCAAAGGCACAGGAAATGCAAATATTTATATTTAAAATATGTACTGCGTCCGACTGTCCGCGAGCCTCCACGGTCATCCACAATACAGATTTCACAGGTACACGGGGTTACCGGCTAGGGTCACAGCTGGATTCCGCTGCGGGAACCCGCATACCAAACCTGACCCAGTCGTATGCAGCCGGCCTAAGAATGAGATGGGCTGCAGCTGCGGCAAAACTCTATTCTGCATCAGTAGTGTTGTGTTTGACACAACACAGCAAGGTGAGCACAACTGATTTATATAACTAGCTTTCTTTACAACCAACCCTACACATGGATGCCCCTTTTGTGTTTCTTTTACATGATGCACTGGTATAACTATAGGGGATGTGGTTGCACCCAGGCTCAGGAGCCTTAGGGGGCCCATAAGGCCTCTCTTCTCCATATAGGGAGCCCAGTACTATGAATAAAGAATTATAGTTAGGGACCCTGTTACATGTTTTGCATTGGGGCCCAGGAGCTTCAAGTTACGCCTCTGACATGATGGCCACAATGTCAGAGACAGAGGAGAAGGCTTCAGTGTTTGCCTGAGCTCCACAGCCCTTTCCTTAATTCTTGGAGTTGAACTCCACTGATTTGATATTGCTGACCTTTATAAGCATAAGTCATCAGTATCTACGTCCTGGTAACCCCTTTCATACTTGGACACCCTACAAATGGTGCCTGCATTCTCTTCCCCAGGGCAGTGTACCCTTTATTCATAAGCACGCCATGTTGAAGAATAAGGCATGGACATAAAACAGACCTGATATTAGTTTCTGTATTCTTACCAATGTGCTTTTCTGCATCAGTTGATTAATACATCTGCCCCATAATATTTACACCGCTGTAGTTGACTGACTACTGAATTTATAGCTGTGTTCATATCTTTTCCTTTAATACATTGTCTCTGTTTTCAGACTTGATATGTGTGGTAAATTATTTATATGTCTCGACCCTTAACCCTTAGACTGAGTATTAACCCCTTAGTGACGAAGCCTGTTTGCGCCTTAGTGACGGAGCCAAATTTTGGAAATCTGACATGCGTCGTTCAACGTAGCATAACTCCGTAAAGGCTTTACATATCCAAGTGATTCTGACATTGTTTTTTCACCACATGTTGTACTTCATTTTGGTTGTAAAAAGAGACCGATATAATTTGTGTATATTTATTAAAAGTACCAATATTGGAAAAATGTTGAAAAAATTGTCATTTTTTCAAATTTTCAACTGTAATATCTCAAATATGTCCAAACGTACTGTACAAATTTTTGATAAGATATATATTTCCATCTGTTTACTTTATTCTGAATGCACACTTGAAAAACGTTTGTGTTTTTTTTAACCATTTATAGGACGTACAAATTTAACATTACTTTTCAGCATTTTGAGAAACACTTTGTTTTCCTGCACCAAGCCAAGTTTGCAAAGGCTCATGAGTGTCAGAATAATAGATACCCCCCCAAATGACCCCATTTTAAAAACTACACCCCTTAATGTATTCACTGAGGGGTGTCATGAGTATTTTGACCCTACCAGTTTTTTTCAGGAATTAATTCAATTTAGAGGAGAAAAAATAAAATTTCATAGTTTTGCAAATCTGTCATTTTAAAGACATATTTTTTCCTATATTGCAAATGAAAATGAGGATTTACACCCCAAAATGGATACCCCCGTTTCTCCTGTGTTCAGAAACATACCCATTGTGGCCCTAATCTTATATCTGGATGCACAACGGGACCCAAAATGAAAGGAGTAGTCGGTGTCTTTCAGAACATAAATTTTGCTTGAAGGCGTTTTAGGCCCATAGCACTTTTGTAGAGCTCTTGAGCGGCCAAAACCAAAGAGAACCCCCACAAGTGACCCCATTTAGAAAACTAGACCCCTTAACGAATTTATCTAGGGGTGTACTGCCCATTTTGACCCCACAGTTTTTGAATAAATTCAAGCAAAGCAAAAGGAAAAAAATGTGATTTTCGTTTTTTTGGCAATTCTGTCGTTTTAAAAACTGCTTTTTTGGTACAGCACACATATGAATGAAGACTTGCACCCCAAAATGGATACCCCTGTTTGTCCCGTGTTCAGAGACATACCCATTGTGGCCCTAATCTTTTGTCTGGATGCACAACGGGGCCCGAAATGAAAAAAGTAGTCGGTGGCTTTCAGAACAGAAATTTAGCATGAAGGTGATTTAGGCCCTATTGCCCACTTGTAGAGCCCTTGAGTGGCCAAAACGACAGAGAACCACAATTTTTGAATAAATCTAAGCAAAGCAGTAGGAAACAAATTACAATTTTCATTTTTTGGGCATTTGTATCAATTTAAAAACAGTTTTTTTTGTACAGCACACATAGGAATGAAGACTTTCACCCCAAAATGGATACCCCTGTTTGTCCCGTGTTCAGAACCATACCACTTGTGGCCCTAATCTACTTAAAGGACACATGGCTAGGCTTATAATGGAAGGAGCACCCGTTTGATTTCCGGGTACAACGGGATAAATTCCAGGCCCCATTGCCCACTTGTAGAGCCATTGAGCGTCCAAAACGATAAAGAACCCCCTCAAATGACCCCATTTTAAAAACTAGACCCCTTAATGAATTCATCTAGGGGTGTATTGCGTATTTTGACCCCACAGTATTTGAATAAATCTAAGCAAAGCAGAAGGAAAAAATTACGATTTTCATTTTTTGGCAATTTTGTCAATTTAAAAACTGTTTTTTTGTACAGTTTACATAGGAATGAAGACGTTCACCCCAAAATGGATGCCCCCGTGTGTCCCGTGTTCAAAAACATACCCATTGTGGCCCTAATCTACTTATAGGACACATGGTTAGGCCTGTAATGCAGGGAACACCCGTTGGATTGCAGGGCACAACTGAATAAATTCCAGGCCCCATTGTTCATTTGTACGGAATAAAAATTGACTCCCTAAAAATACCCCCCCCCCCCTCCGCGCCCTTTTTGGCGTTCCCCAAATCTTAGATAAAAGTAATAATGTGAACTGTGTGGTATTTCCGAAGACAGGGGTAATTACGGAGGCTGGTTGGGATGGGTACATGGGGCAATAAAACCGTGTATCCCCCCTCCTCTCATGCTTTTTGGGGGTCATTTCTTGACCTCAGTGGTGGGTATAGGGTGTAAAAAGTGGCGCTCTGTGAGTCTCCGTAAGCTTGATGAGGTGCGGCGGTCTCGCACAGAAGACGCTCAACAAGCTGCAGGAAGGCGAGCGTTCCCGGGGCTTCTTGTAAATTGCGTATTACAGGTAGCGGTCTGAATAACGCCGGGCTCACGCAGCCGTAGGTGGAATCTGCTTGCGGAGGCCCGCAGCGGATCCCAGCTGTGAGCCTGGCTGTGTCCCTGCGTACGGCCGCCTATTGTACTGCGCATAACTGCCTACTCACACGGGCGGTCATTCGCAGTACTTTTTTTAAATTTGTATTTCCCGCACCGTCGCTTAGCGATGACGCGGGTACCCGCAGCCTGTATACAATGTAGTTGCATATGGGCTGCAGGTATATCCATGACCATGGAGCACAATGGGGTCTATGTTGCGGATATCCGCGGTAAAATAGAACCTGCTGCGTTCTCTTTTCTGCGAGTGGATTACGCACTTCCGACCCGCTAATGTGAGCGGAATTGTGTAATCCAATGCGATTGATCTGCGTATTACCGGGGATCAGACGCATGCGGAATCCGTAATTCCTATCCGGTCATGTGAGACCGGCCAAAGGTAGATCGCTACCTTTTTATCACGTGATCGGGGACCGCTCAACGAGGCCACCCGTCACTGCTCCAGGCTCTCGGCGACCGTTGATCGCTGGGAGCAAGGAGATTTTAAATTTCCTGTGCTCCCCGACTCCTGCGCATGTGTTCGCTGTTTTGCCGGCGGTCGCATGCGCCGGATCCGGGAAAGTTCACGGAGGAAGATCGCTTCCGGGTGCAAACACGGAGGCCTCTGGTAAAAAGTTTCATCTCCTCTCACCGATCGCATCGAGAGGGGAGATGAAGCTTCACCTTTTTTTTACTTTTACGGGATCGCCATTATCCCTTGGATAACGGCGAACACGTGACGAGGAACCAGGCTCTCGGCTAAGTTTTGTAGCCAGGAGCAGGGAGATTTTAAATTATCCTGGTAATCCACGGCTTTTGCGCATGTGTCCGCCATTTTGGCGACGGGCGCGTGCACAGAAGCTGGGGTAAGGTCCGCGGATAAATCCGCGGGCCTTAGGTACGTTATTTCATCCTCCCTCACGGATATGATCCGTGGGGGGAGATGAAACACAAGCTTTTTTAACTTTTTGTTTACTTTTTAAAACTTTTTTAAAACTTTTTTTTTACTTTTACACTTTTTTTTTTCTCACTTTTTACACTTTTTTTTTTTTTACTTTACATGATCACTGTCATCCATTGGATAACAGTGATCATGTCCCCGGTATGATCTCTCTGTTCCTGGCTACACATGGCAGCCAAGAGCAGAGAGATTTTAAATTTCCCGGGGCTCGAACCCGTCTGTGCACGCGCCCGTTGTCAATCATCGGGCGCGCATGCGCAGATGGGGATTCGGGTCCCGGGACATCGGGGAGGACTTAGGTGAGTATTTTCACCTTCCCTCATGGATCCGATCCATGAGGGGAGGTGAAACTGACTTTTTTAAAAAACTTTTTAAAACTTTTTTGCCATCGCTGCTATCCAGCGGTCCCCGGTAACACCTCCTGGTTCCCGGCTACCTTCAGGAGCCGGGAGCCAGGAGATTTCAAATTTGCCGGGGGCTCCCAGGCTTCTGCGCATGCGCCTCACATCATCGGGGGACATCGCCGACAAGCCAGGTGAGAATTTTCAGCTGCTCTGATGGATCCGATCCACCAGTTCAGCTGAATATCTAACTTTTTACGCACTTTTCTTTACTTTTTTGCGATCGGTGCTAAATAGCGCCGATCGCAATGCCTGGGGCGACTGCCCGCATCCTGGGATGACAGCTCCATGCTGTCGGCTACCTGCGGGCACCGACAGCATGGAGCTGTCACGTCCTCAGGCAACTGGGCATCAATCCAAAGAGGATGCATAAAACTACGTCCTCTAGGATTAAAGCCCACTTACTGAGGACGTAGTTTCCCGATGGGGCAGTCGTTAAGGGGTTAAATCCTCTATTTCTGGTTTTGTGGAAAAAAAATTAGTTAGTATAAATGAGCTACAGGCATGCGAATGCAATTAACGTTAAGAAGGCCATCACAGTTATAGACACCTTAAAACCAAAATGTATTGATCCTCTTAAAATCAAGGGCTGACAAGACCAGACTATAACAACAAGGAAACAACAAAAACACACATACGTTAGTATTAGATATGAGCGAGTATACTCGCTAAGGCGCATTACTTGAGCGAGTAGTGCCTTAGCCGAGTATCTCCCCACTCGTCTCTAAAGATTCAGGGGGCGGTGGGGGGCAGGGAGCGGCGGGGGAGAGCCGGGAGGAACGGAGGGGAGATCTCTCCCCCCCCCCACTCCCCGCCGCAACTCACCTCTCATCCGCGCCGGTCCCCAAATCTTTAGAGAAAAGCAGGGAGATACTCGGCTAAGGCACTACTCGCTCGAGTAATGTGCCTTAGCGAGTATACTCGTTCATCTCTAGTTAGTATGTAAAATTCTTCACTGTCATAACTGACTAGTATCTAAAGGCTTGTAATGAAGGTGGTAATTTGAAAGTACTTCATTGGAGTCACCAAGAAGACGACTATTATGAGTCGAAGTGAGCAATAATTGGTCACATAAGCCCTTATGTGCAATTCTAGCCTAAACGATCAGAAGACATATATAAGATAAATATACGTCAATTCATACTAGTGTGACAGTCTATCAGGTACAGAATGACAGAAAGAGATAGGAGAGGGGGTTTTTACACTTCTTGCTACAGAAGAATATGATAATAGAGCTTGTTGATTATTTAAATTATAAAAGCTCAAAGAATAATAGTTGGTTCATAGAATTTGTAGTTTTAGATATTTTATCGGTTCTAATTCAATTCAATCGGTTCGACGCGTTTCTGTGTCTCATTGGGACACTTCATCAGGAACCTAATTGTGAAATCGCCAACTAAATAAGATATTCATAAAGATGTGCATTAATGCGTTGCTGCATAATACCACTGCGCTGTATCCTGGATACTTAATGGCTACAGTTCAAAAAGAAGCTGCGAATTAGCCTTGAATCGCTAGTGGGCTAATAAGCACTCAGTGTCAGGAGGCTTCCTGGCTCATAATTATGAGTCGCGAAGCTACCAGAGTAAGTATTGCAAATAGTCTCTGAGGGCTTGTGAGAAGAACTATATGCAGGCTGAACCCTTAAAATGATTGAATGAGGTAACAACTACTAGAGGAGAAAAAAAAAAAAAATTTTCTCCAAATTTTAAGGGGTCTAGTATCAGTGATTTAGAACTATCAGCGTCAGTTGAACACATAAAGCATGAAGAGTAAAACAAAAAATGAGATGAAAGGAGCAAGAGATAGAGCCTCCGGCCTGGATGGTAGACTGGAGGTTATGCAGCTCTGTCAGCACAGCCGGGAATAAATAGCAGCCAGATCCCGCCCTACTCATAGGAAATGCCAATAGGAGAACAGCGGGTGTGATGTAGCAGCGACAGCTGAGACCGCCCACCTCTCACGTCAGCCTCTATCTGTTATTATGTTGAAGTGAAAGTATATGGCATAACATAAAACCACTATACCTTATGATGCTCTACCGTTCGTGGCAGAGTATAGATGTGATGGCAGCGTCTCGCTGCATAACGCTACTGAAAGCAAAAAGGCAGTCACAACACGTGAGGAAGTGACTGGCACACGGCTATTGCATCACACAGGGGAGTGGCTAGCACACAGCATAGCTGAGGAAACCAAAGGGCGCCACCATGTGTCACCTGACTGGTCACATGATCGCTCCAGGAAAGTTATTCGGTAGATCTCCAGGGTAACAGAGCATAGCCTAATGTCACAAAGGCAGTCACATGATCGTTATAGAAGGAATGTGAGATAACAGCAAAAAAAAAAGGAAGTGTAAATAGCGGGAGCGATAATTAAACCGCATACACTTATATTTAAGTTCCCATAAATGAATCAGGGTATATCTGTTATCATAGACCATGGAGAAAGATTATTTAATTAAGGCTGCATACAACAAAGAAGATTATTTCTTAAAAAAGAAAGGATAGCCAATACACAAAAGGCACTAATTGCTCGGAGGGTAATATAGTTACTTTTACAGGTAAGGAATGTCAGAAGGGAATAAATCTCTATAGAAAGCTGCTGAAGAACAGAATGCCATTAAGTCCATTTGGGGAAACAGTATCCATATGGAAAATCCAAGAAGTTTCTTTTTGCATCAGTCGTTGATCAACACTGCCTCTGCGATTAGAGGTTCTTAGAACTTCTATACCTTGGAATTTTATTTCCTATGGGTTTTCAGCATGCACAGACCGCATATGGTCCAATAGAGATGTCGATTCCTTCCTCCTGAGATACCGAAGATGACCCATAATGCGTCTACGGAATTGTTGCACCGTTTTACCAAAATAATTATGTGGACATGGACAGGTCGCCATGTACACTATATTGGGCGTGCGGCAATTAATGAATTCACGGTTCTTATATGTGCGACCTGTAGAGGCGCTCATTAAGGTGTCAGTTTTTGAAATGGAAGGGCACGCAACACAATTAGAACAAGGGAAGGTGCCCAGTGGTTTGAGTCAGTGAAGCCAAGTTTGGCTCGTGGACGTCGGGTGAAGGTGACTTTTAACTAAACGATCTCTCAAATTTCGTCCTCTCCTAAAGGTTATCGCAGGTTTATCAGGTAGAATGTCTTTAAGGTCCTTATCATTCCTCAGGACGTCCCAATAGCGATGAAGTATATCTTGAACATGACCCACACCAGTATCAAAGGTGCCAATTATGCATGGTATGGATTTGTCATCTCGATTGCGAGGGACCAAAAGGTCTGATCTATTTTGACAACGTGTGAACTGATAGGCCTTATTCACTACTTCCAGTGGATAACCTCTATCAAGGAAACGTTTCATCAATTTATCGCATTCTTGCTCAAAGGTGGTCTCATTAGAGCAAATTACGTTTAATGCGTAGGAACTGGCCTTTTGGTATGCCCATTTTTAAGGTCTTAGGGTGAAAGCTTGACCAGTTCAGAAGACTATTGGTTCCTGTAGGTTTCTGAAATAAAGTAGAGGCCAATGAACCATCAGGGTACTTAGTCACCATGATGTCCTAAAACGGTATAGATGTCTCGCTTGTGGCTGAAGTCAATTTTAGATTTAATGAATTGATGTTGAGCTGATCCACGAAAAAGAGAGGAAAGATAGCTCATCCCCGTTCCACAGAATCAGAATATCATCTATGAAACGCAGCCACAACGTAATCTTATCTGACCAGTTATTTAACTCCGTAGGAAAGACCACCCATTATATTTACACCGCTGTAGTTGACTGAATACTTAATTTATAGCTGTGTTCATATCTTTTCCTCTAATACATTGTCTCTGTTTTCATACTTGATCCTTGTGGTAAATTATTTATATGTCTCGACCCTTAACCCTTAGACTGAGTATTAAATCCTCTATTTCTGGTTTTGTGGAAAAAAGTTGGTTAGTATAAATGAGCTACAGGCATGCGAAGGCCATTAACATTAAGAAGGCTTTTATTATACCGCAGTAGTCTCAGTCAGTATGAGACCAAAATGATCTTCTAAAACCACTTCCCTCTAGTTCTCCCTTACATGCATTATACTGTGAATGATAAATGCTCTGTCATAACTGGTTTCCCTTTGTGGCTTTTTAAGGGGTTTTACTAACAATGTCTAACACAAAGCGCTGAGATAATGCCAGGTTTCAGTAGCAGTACAGTGTGAAGACTAAATAAGCCTACTATTTGTGTTCTGGTATCATATTCTGTATGTTTACATATAGTATATATGAGTAAAAGTGGGATAAAAAATGGTATTTCTCAGGATCAGTGGATGTGTACCTGTTGTGCAACCTACTGGTTTGACTCTGGGCCAAATCCAGAGGCGACACCTAAGAAATCCTGGTCTTTTGCCTTTCACCCCATCAGTCAAGATCTGGGCTTCCTTGTGGGGTCTCTAGGCTTTAACACTAAAAGTAGTCTCAGTTATATGCCAACTGACGCTACAATAGACCAGGGTGCAGTACCTGAGGTTGCGAACAAAGGGGTAGTCAGATCAATCCAGGTAGAGGCAGGCAGCGTAACTTCAGAAAAAGGGGCAGTCCACGGATCAGGATACACAGCAGGTTCAGGATGGTACAACAGGCCAGGAGTCGGGGTGGGCAACAGATAGGAGAATGGTAATACAACAAGCTGAGGTCAGGAGTGGAGAGTGCAGAGAAGTCAGGTATAGCCAGAATCAGAAACCAGGAAATCAGCACAAACAAATAGCACGTGTTGCTGTAACCAGATAACAAAAAACTTTCATCAGGGGAACGGTGCCTGCAGGGGCGTACCTAAAGGCTCAGGGGCCCAGGTGCAAAAGTTCAGAGAAGTACTCTTTTCTGCTTCCTCTCAGGCTGGCCGCACTGCTTGCCGCATGATCAGTGCAGTGCTGCAGACAGAATGACCAGCTGGTAATGCACTGAATGTACATATGTATATGGTGGAGGGAGATGCTAGGGGTCACAGTGGTGACCCGGCCGCTGCGCTGAGGGGGCCCAGAGGCCGGGTCACTACTGTGACCCCTAGGAACTCCTGACGGTATGCCTATGGGTGCCTAATATAACCAGAGGTGCTCCATGATTGGCAGGGGATAAACTAGAAAGATACGTACTGGCCCTTTAAGTGCATTAATGTGCACGAGCCCTTTGGGCAACAGAGAGGGACAAGGAGGAAACTGGAGCTGGACACCTACTGTGAAGAGAACACATGCTGCGGCTACCAATGAGGGGAGGTGAAGTAGGATGTAGAATGACATCTGCAGCCATGAATCATAACAGCATTTTTTATTGGAACACATGCTAAAGCCAGAAATAAAGGTTAAGCAAATTTAAAAAAAAAACATCAGATGCATCTTGGATTTCCAGTGTCCTTGTTGTTGTTTATTTGTTCAGTCGCTTCCGACTCTTCGTGAACTCGTGGACCAGCCCACATCAGAGCTTGGTCAACGTCTTCTGATTTCCTGGCTGCAGTCCGCGTCTGCAGTAATCTTTGCGCCTAGAAATATGAAGTCTGTCACTGCCTCCATGTTTTTTTCCCTCTACTTGCCAGTTGTCAATCAATCTGGTTGCCATAATCTTGGTTTTTGTGATGTTTAACTGCAACCCAGCTTTTTTACTTTCTTCTTTCACCTTGGTAATAAGGCTCCTCAGCTCCTCCTCGCTTTCAGCCATCAAAGTTGTATCATCTGCATATCTGAGATTGTTAATGATTCTTCCAGCGATTTTAACTCCAGCCTTGGATTCATCAAGCCCCGCTCGTTGCATGATGTGTTCTGCATACAAGCTGAATTTGTTGTTCCATGGTCCGTTCTTACCGTTGTTAGTCCAGTGTCCTTAGTCTTAGTCAAATTAAAAATGCCGCAATGCTTCTTGAAAATGTTGTCTAGTAACAGAATTTGCCAATATGGATCATCAATTAGTGGTGTATCAAACAGGTAACACGTTATTGCATAATGAGAGGGGATGCAATACTAAGAAAATGTGGAGCTGTTTTTATGAAGCACAGAACCATTTGTAATTTGACTAAGATCAAGGGCGCTTGATGTCCTAAACACACTAGATTTTTGCTAAATCTTTGCCTTTGATACAAAGTTAGCAACAAAGATTGGTACAGTTTTTCCTCTAGTCCAGCGCTGGGATTACTGCACCTTCCATTTAATTAGCGCTACCTGGTATTGTTTATAACCACCAAGAAACCAATTTGTTGGGAGCTGAGGAGGGACCTGCCTTTTTCTTTTTATATATAACTAGGAAGTTTAAGTTAAATGATAATGTAATCTATCTACGCTAATAAGTTCTTTTTTTATTCTACTAGTTCTTAATATATATAATAATAATCTTTATTTGTATAGCGCCAACTTATTCCGCAGCGCTTTCAGGCATGGATAAATGCAAAACAATACAACAAATGCAACAATTACAATGTAAGATACATTGGGTTAGACACAAATGGGTTGAGGGTGGTACAGGAGGTGCAGGGGTTGGGGAACACAGGCAATAGGAAATTTCATGTACAGATCATTTATTAGAAGGTAAACAGGGTGGGGCACCATAGGGAGGGGCGAGGGACTAGGTCAGGAGATTTGGTATGCTTCCCTGAAGAGGTGCGTTTTTAAGGCACGTCTGAAATATCGTGCATCGGGAATTGTCCGGATGCCGTGGGGTAGAGCATTCCAGAGGATGGGTGCTGCTCTGGTGAAGTCCTGTAGGCGAGCATAAGAGGTTCGTATTACAGGGGTGTTTAGTCTGAGTGTGTTAGCCGATCGGAGTGAGCGCGCTGGGTGGTGTACTGACAGGAGGGAGGCGATGTATGGTGGTGCGGCACCATGCAGAGCTTTGTGAGTGAGGTAGAGGAGTTTAAATTTAGTTCTGCAGTGGATGGGCAGCCAATGCAGCGACTGGCATAATGCAGAGGCGTCTGAATAACGACTGGATAGAAAAATTAGTCTAGCTGCTGCATTTAGTATGGATTGGAGTGGAGCGAGTCTGGTGCGGGGGTAGCCGATGAGTAGCGAGTTGCAGTAGTCAAGCCGGGAGTGGATGAGGGCAACCACGAGCGTCTTTAGCGTGTCCGTGGTTTGGAACGGACGTATTCTAGCAATATTTCTAATATATTTTAATATATTAGGTTTTAAAGATTTTTATTGCTTGTAAAAAGCAATTAATAATAATTCTTCATTGAGGCCAGTAGGAGATAAACTGTTGAACATGTAAATTCACCCGGACTCCCTACACAAAAGGCCACAAATACCCTGTTTTCCCAAAAATAAGACCTACCTCTAAATTAAGCCGGAGGTTGCAGGTTCAATCCCCGCTTGGTTCAGGTAGCTGGCTCAAGGTTGACTCAGCCTTCCATACTTCTAAGGTCATTAAAATGAGTACCCAGCTTGCTTAATTTATAAAGTTATAATGTTCTTTTTGTAATTTTTTTTGTTATAATTTATAAATATACAAGGTTTTTGTATAGTACCAACTTATTCCATGCTTCGGAATAAGTGGGCGCTATACAAATAACAAGTTCCTTTCCCCCTATAAGCCCTACCTACACCACATTAAAGCCCCCTATAAGCCCTAGCTGCACTACATTAAAAAAAGCAATGCATTACCTAGCAGGCTCGTCCAGGTCCTTCCCGCTGGTCTCCAGGGCTACGGCACGCTTGCTTTCAGTCCTCAGCCACCGACATAACATCGCTTCCTGGTAAAGGGGGCTCATAAAACTCTGCTCCAGGAATCAATGGCTCTGTTTGGTTCTCAAGCGCCACTGTTGAGCTAATCAATGCAGTGCTCGATGAACCAATGTGATGGCTGTAATTGGTTTTTCAAGCGCTGCATTGTTTGGCTGAACCAATCAGAGCCATTGCATCCTGGAGGCGGGGTTTACGAACCCTGTTACCAGAAAGCGATCCTCTGCCGGTGGCTGAGGATTGCAAGCAAGCGTACCAGAACGCCAGAGACCAGCAGGATGCACCTGGATGGTGCCTGCTAGGTAAGTATAAGACACCCCCCAAAAATAAGACCTAGTGCCTCTTTTGGGGCAACAATTAATATAAGACAGTGTCTTATTTTTGGGGACACACAGTAGAATCACCTTCCCTAATGGTGTGCTCCAAATCCAAACCCACCATAGGTAGACCAGTATATTCATACTTTTGTTCAAGAGTACATACATCTTTTTAGTCTGGAATGTCTATTTATCTTTTAAGGCGGGTTGTTTATGGGTCCGTTTTCTATCATGTGAATGGTCCTTGGCTATCTTTAATTTCCCTTTTGGGACTTTTTAAGTATTTTTAATTGTTTTTGCTTGTGCAGGCTCTAATAACATTTTGTAAGATTGAGATATTAGTTACTGAATTGATTTCATATCAATATGCCATGTACTTTCTACAGACAATTGCTTTCGTTTTCTACCTATCCCGAGAACAAGAGTCTTGTTCCTCCTGTCCTCCTCAATGTGGTCGCCCTACAGTGGGGAGTAGGTTGACTGGAGCTGTGACCACAGATGCGCAGTGCAATGCCATTCATTTTCAATAGTACTGCTGGAGATACAAGCCCTTGGCTTTCTTCGTCAGCCCTATTGCAATAAATGGAGTGGCGGTTGCACATGCATGACAACAAATCCATTCATTCTGATGGCACTGCAGGTGGGAGATGCATCCCTGCAGTGACGAGAAAAGAAGGACATAGGACCACCGTTATCGGTATCAGGGGGGGTCTCAGCGGTGAGACCCCACCGATCAGACTTTTGTGAGCTATCCTATAGGTAGATGATAAAAGTGTATCTTGGTACAACCTCTTTGTGTAAAAGCCACACGTGTGATACGCTGCAAAAAAACGCTAGTGTGAGAGCGGCTTTAATGTAGTGTGTACGTTTTCCAAGTATGTCTGCTTTCTCTCCTATTTAGTGAGATCCCCTATAGGTGGAGTTACATCTGATTGCTATTGAGAAACAAATGTCTTTAAAGTACAAATTGCTGCTGTTTTCTCTCTCCTTGCAGAGGACGGATTATCGCTGCGGAAATCGCATCCAAGAAACCCACCACAAATTCCGCAGCAATCTCCGTCCATAGACATGCTATGTTAAATGATTCTCCCCTGCCAATGAGCGGAAATCAACTGCGATTTTCCACTCACAGGGGAGAATCGCAGCATGTTCTATTCTGTACGGAAAAACGCATGGACGGCTTCCATTGCAGTCAATGGAAGCCATCCGTCCCGCAATACTTCCACTGTGCGCACAGCAGAAGTATTGCGAGAATCCGCGTCACAGCCCAGCACCGGTGCGTCATGCGCTGCACTGCGCATGCGCACTGGACGGGACACTCGCGGCGGATCCGGAGAGATGAGTATAGGGTGTTAGGTGGGTGCCGGGTCTGATTCCGCTGCGATATTTGGCAGGCGGAATCCAGCCCAGCCGTGGGCATGAGCCTTTTCTAGCATGCACGTTTACATGTTTACTTCTTGTTTTGGTTATCGGTACTCAACAATTCACAATTGATAGTTTTAATAAGACTTCTGCTCTCAGTGATGTCTGTGATTTTCCAGGACAGCTATGTGCTGTGTCAGTTCCTTCCTATTCTTGATTAGTTTTTTCCTTGTTACTTCCTTTGCTCTCAAACAGGCAGAGAACAATGCATTACAGAGTTTTTACTATAACATAGATAGTTCAATAGTTGTATAAGATTTTACAAGTATTTAAGCTTTAAAGGGGTTGTCCCGCGAAAGCAAGTGGGGTTAAGCACTTCTGTATGGCCATATTAATGCACTTTGTAATATACATCGTGCATTAAATATGAGCCATACAGAAGTTATTCACTTACCTGCTCCGTTGCTAGCGTCCCCGTCGCCATGGTGCCGTCTAATTTCAGCGTCTAATCGCCCGATTAGACGCGCTTGCGCAGTCCGGTCTTCTGGCTGGTGAATGGGGCCGCTCGTGCCGGAGAGCTGCTCACCGCATCGTCATTGTAGCTCCGCCCCGTCACGTGTGCCGATTCCAGCCAATCAGGAGGCTGGAATCGGCAATGGAACGCAAGGAAGGAGAAGAAAATCCATGGTGCACCATGGGAGAAGACCTGCGGTCCACCGTGGGAGAAGACCAGCGGCGCCATCTTCACAAGAAGAAAAGAAGAAGCTGCAGAACGCTGATGCAGGTAAGCGCAATGTGCTTTTTAAAAACTAACCCATGCTTTCTTTTTAACAGGGCAGAATGCGGGGGTAAGTGAAAAAAAAAAATTTCACTTTCGCCGCGGGACAACCCCTTTAACAATTAGTTTGAATCTTAGCAACCCATTTTTGCCCCCCCCCCCTCATTCTGACAACCTTAACTTTCTTTTTTTTAATTGTAAGCTACTTTAGTGTGCCATTCACTGATCACGAACTTCATTATAGGAGTTATTACAGTTATGAGAGGACCATGTATATACTGTATATTGTTTTGCAATGTTTATTTTGGGAAGCTTTTTTTCCAAAACTTTTTTTTGTATATTTTGTGATATTCGTTTAACCCAATTAAGACCAAGTGCCATACATGTAAATGTACAGAACAGCTTTACCCTAACTTATTTGGACATAACAAGAATTGGCTCGCCAGAAGTGTGCCAATCTACCAGTAACTGTAGGACATAAATATGAAGGTGAGTAGGCCACTACACTACATGTGACCTAACAGACAACAGTGTTATATTAGGTAGCAGTGGATTCCCTTGCTTCTAGGACTCCTATGCAGCTGCACAGGTTCCCTGGCCCTGGCCCCTCCAAACTTTACTGTAATGCTCTGCTTGTTAAGATTGGATGATGTTTATAGCTAAAGGTGGTCATGCACATTAAATAAATGTCTGCTGGACCCGAAAATCTTGGCAGAAATAGCCCACCATTTAATATGTATGCGGGCATCTCGACTGACCCCAAGCGGCAGATATTGGGGAAAGAAGGGTCAGGAATGCTGGATGTTCAATAGCCCAATTCTTTGGTCCTCAAGGGAGATAAGCTGCCATCTGAAGTGTCTGGCAGTTTCCTATTCCCCTCTACTGGGTTATCACGTTTTGGCCCCTATATGCTGAAGAAAATGATCCAAGTGGCTTGCTTTTATGAAAAGAATGAATAAAGAAATAGTGTAGTGAGTTCATACATATGGTTTGTGTAGTATAGTGTTAATCGACTGTAGTCTCCAAGTACTCTCCAACAGGTCATGTTTTCAGGATTTCCTTAAAGTCAGGTGATGGAGATACTGTCAATGTATCAGAAATTGTCACAGGTGTTCTCTCTATAGGATATCCACAAGTCATGATCTGTCGGAGGTGTTCGAGGACTGGATTTGAGAAACACTGGCATAATACATAAAATCCGGTGTGGATTGGGAACCCAAAGTGGTCCTGAAAAAAAATTACAAAGTAGCCCCATGTTGTTGGTGGGCCCAAACCAATAGCAAGTGGGACAAAGACACAGGTGGGCAGCAGTCAGCAAGCTGACAGCCACAGCCATGAAGGTGCTTGGAGGAGGGAAGCCTATGCGGCGTGTATAGCTCACCACAGTTAATTTTCTACGAAGCACAGAACATGTAAGGACAGAAAGTACACATTACAGGGATTTTCCATGCAAATACTATTAATGATCAGCTGTTTGGGTACCTTCTGTCAGTGCCAGAACACAGAGTACAAAGCGAAAGGAGGTCGCTCCGACCCCTGAGTAGTAACCAGCACTGTTAATTGCAGGCGCAGGTCTCATTAGGCTGAGCCCGCAGCACAGCCTAATGGATTGCTTTGTAATTTTAGATACACAGGGAATCAGTATTTGCTATAATGAGTATATCGAAGGTCATATTGTGACGTCCCTCGTAGGTCTAAATAAATAGCAGAATAAATGTTTAAAAAGTTTAACACTTTTATATATAATATCGCTGTATTTATCATGATATGTATTATTACCTCCGTTCTCACTGAACAAAATCCCACTATACCAAGACCCACATTACCAATAACAATACTGTATAAGTGCCAAATACTCCCACCAGACCTTGATCATACATAACTAGAGATGAGCGAGCACCAAAATGCTCAGGTGCTCGTTACTCGGGACGAAATTATCGCGATGCTCGAGGGTTCGTTTCGAGTAACGAACCCCATTGAAGTCAATGGGCGACCCGAGCATTTTTGTATATCGCCGATGCTCGCTAAGGTTTTCATTTGTGAAAATCGGGGCAATTCAAGAAAGTGATGGGAACGACACAGAAACGGATAGGGCAGGTGAGGGGCTACATGTTGGGCTGCATCTCAAGTTCCCAGGTCCCACTATTAAGCCACAATACCGGCAAGAGTGGGCTCCCCCCCTCCCAACAACTTTTACTTCTGAAAAGCCCTCATTAGCAATGCATACCTTAGCTAAGCACCACACTACCTCCAACAAAGCACAATCACTGCCTGCATGACACTCCGCTGCCACTTCTCCTGGGTTAAATGCTGCCCAACCCCCCCCCCCCCCCCGCACGACCCAGTGTCCACAGCGCACACCAAACTGTCCCTGCGCAGCCTTCAGCTGCCCTCATGCCACACCACCCTTATGTCTATTTATAAGTGCGTCTGCCATGAGGAGGAACCGCAGGCACACACTGCAGAGGGTTGGCACGGCTAGGCAGCGACCCTCTTTAAAAGGGGCGGGGCGATAGCCCACAATGCTGTACAGAAGCAATGAGAAATCCAATCCTGTGTCCCCTCCATCTGGAGCTGCACACGTGGGCATAGCAATGGGGAACCTATGTGCCACACACTATTCATTCTGTCAAGGTGTCTGCATGCCCCAGTCAGACCGCGGTTTTTTATAAATAGTCACAGGCAGGTACAACTCCGCAATGGGAATTCCGTGTGCACCCACAGCATGGGTGGCTCCCTGGAACCCACCGGCTGTACATTAATGTATCCCATTGCATTGCCCATCACAGCTGAGGTAACGTCGTGCTTAATGCAGGTGGGCTTCGGCCCACACTGCATGCCCCAGTCAGACTGGGGTTCTTTAGAAGTGGACACATGCAGTTACAACTCCGTGTGGACCGACAGCATGGGTGGTTCCCTGGAACCCACCGGCGGTACATAAATATATCCCATTGCAGTGCCCAACACAGCTGATGTAACGTCAGCTGTAATGCAGGTGGGCTAAAAATTAATTGGATTACACTGTAGGCGAGGGCCCCCAAAAATTGGTGTACCAACAGTACTAATGTACCTGAGAAAAATTGCCCATGCCCAACCAAGAGGGCAGGTGAAACCCATTAATCGCTTTGGTTAATGTGGCTTAATTGGTAACTAGGCCTGGAGGCAGCCCAGTTAAAATAAAAATTGGATGAGGTGAAAGTTTCAACGCTTTAATGAGCATTGAAACGTATAAAAATTGTTTACAAAAATTATATGACTGAGCCTTGTGGGCCTAAGAAAAATTGCCCGTTCGGCGTGATTATGTGAGGTTTCAGGAGGAGGAGCAGGAGGAGGAGGAGGAATATTATACACAGAGTGATGAAGCAAAAAGGTCCCCGTTTTGGATGGTGATAGAGAACGATGCTTCCATCCGCGGGTGCAGCCTACGTATTGCTTAGGTATCGCTGCTGTCCGCTGGTGAAGAAGAGAAGTCTGGGGAAATCCAGGCTTTGTTCATCTTGATGAGTGTAAGCCTGTCGGCACTGTCGGTTGACAGGCGGGTACGCTTATCCGTGATGATTCCCCCAGCCGCACTAAACACCCTCTCTGACAAGACGCTAGCCGCAGGACAAGCAAGCACCTCCAGGGCATACAGCGCGAGTTCAGGCCACGTGTCCAGCTTCGACACCCAGTAGTTGTAGGGGGCAGAGGCGTCACGGAGGACGGTCGTGCGATCGGCTACGTACTCCCTCACCATCCTTTTACAGTACTCCCGCCAACTCAGCCTTGACTGGGGACCGGTGACACAGTCTTGCTGGGGAGCCAGAAAGCTGGCAAAGGCCTTGGATAATGGTCCCCTGCCTGCGCTGTACATGCTGCCTGATCTCTGCGCCTCCCCTGCTACCTGGCCCTCGGAACTGCGCCTTCGGCCACTAGCGCTGTCGGATGGGAAGTTTACCATCAGTTTGTCCACCAGCGCCCTGTGGTATAGCATCATTCTGGAACCCCTTTCCTCTTCGGGAATGAGAGTGGAAAGGTTCTCCTTATACCGTGGGTCGAGCAGTGTGTACACCCAGTAATCCGTAGTGGCCAGAATGCGTGTAACGCGAGGGTCACGAGAAAGGCATCCTAACATGAAGTTAGCCATGTGTGCCAGGGTACCTGTACGCAACACATGGCTGTCCTCACTAGGAAGATCACATTCAGGATCCTCCTCCTCCTCCTCCTCCTCCTCTGGCCATACACGCTAAAAGAATGACAGGCAAGCAGCATGTGTACCCTCAGCAGTGGGCCAAGCTGTCTCTTCCCCCTCCTCCTCATGCTCCTCCCCCTCCTCCTCTTCCTCCTCCTCAACGCGCTGAGATATAGACATGAGGGTGCTCTGACTATCTAGCGACATACTGTCTTCCCCCGCCTCCGTTTCCGAGTGCAAAGCGTCTGCCTTTATGCTTTGCAGGGAACTTCTCAAGAGGCATAGCAGAGGAATGGTGACGCTAATGATTGCAGCATCCCCGCTCAGCATCTGGGTTGACTCCTCAAAGTTTCCAAGGACCTGGCAGATGTCTGCCAACCAGGCCCACTCTTCTGTAAAGAATTGAGGAGGCTGACTCCCACTACGCCACCCATGTTGGAGTTGGTATTCCACAATAGCTCTACGCTGCTCATAGAGCCAGGCCAACATGTGGAGCATAGAGTTCCACCGTGTGGGCACGTCGCACAGCAATCGATGCACTGGCAGATTAAACCGACGTTGCAGGGTCCGCAGGGTGGCAGCGTCCGTCTTGGAGTTGCGGAAATGTGCGCTGACCCGGCGCACCTTTCCGAGCAGGTATGACAAGTGTGGGTAGCTTTTCAGAAAGCGCTGAACCACCAAATTAAAGACATGGGCCAGGCATGGCACGTGCGTGAGGCTGCCGAGCTGCAGAGCCTCCACCAGATTACGGCCGTTGTCACACACGACTATGCCCGGTTGGAGGCTCAGCGGCGCAAGCCAGCGGTCGGTCTGCTCTGTCAGACCCTGCAGCAGTTCGTGGGCCGTGTGCCTCTTCTCTCCTAAGCTGAGTAGTTTCAGCAAGGCCTGCTGACGCTTGCCCACCGCTGTGCTGCCGTGCCGCGCGACACCGACTGCTGGCGATGTGCTGCTGCTGCTGACACATCTTGATTGCGAGATAGAGGTTGCGTAGGAGGAGAAGGAGGGTGGTTTAGTGGAGGAAGCATACACCGCCGCAGATACCACCACCGAGCTGGGGCACGCAATTCTGGGTGTGGGTAGGACGTGAGCGGTCCCAGGCTCTGACTCTGTCCCAGCCTCCACTAAATTCACCCAATGTGCCGTCAGGGAGATATAGTGGCCCTGCCCGCCTGTGCTTGTCCACGTGTCTGTTGTTAAGTGGACCTTGGCAATAACCGCGTTGGTGAGGGCACGTACAATGTTGCGGGAGATGTGGTTGTGCAGGGCTGGGACGGCACATCGGGAAAAGTAGTGGCAACTGGGAACCGAGTAGCGCGGGGCCGCCGCCACCATCATGCTTTTGAAAGCCTCCGTTTCCACAAGCCTATACGGCAGCATCTCCAGGCTGATCAATTTAGCAATGTGCACGTTTAACGCTTGAGCGTGCGGGTGCGTGGCGGCGTACTTGTGCTCGTGCTCAAACAGTGGCGCTAGCGACGTCTGGACGCTGCGCTGAGAGACATTGCTGGATGGGGCCAAGGACAGCGGAGGTGAGGGTGTGGGTGCAGGCCACGAGATGGTAGTGCCTGTGTCCTCAGAGGGGGGTTGGATCTCAGTGGCAGGTTGGGGCACAGGGGGAGAGGCAGTGGTGCAAACCGGAGGCGGTGAACGGCCTTCGTCCCACCTTGTGGGGGCTTGGCCATCATATGCCTGCGCATGCTGGTGGTGGTGGCTCCCCAGCTGATCTTGGCGCGACAAAGGTTGCACACCACTGTTCGTCGGTCGTCAGGTGTCTCTGTGAAAAACTGCCACACCGTAGAGCACCTTGACCTCTGCAGGGTGGCATGGCGCGAGGGGGCGCTTTGGGAAACAGTTGGTGGATTATTCGGTCTGGCCCTGCCTCTACCCCTGGCCACCGCACTGGCTCAGCCTGTGCCCACACCCTGACTTGGGCCTCTGTGTCCTCGCCCGCGTCCACGTCCTATAGGCCTACCCCTACCCCTCAGCATGGTGTATTACCAGTAGTGCAGAAACAGAACGCTGTAATTAAATGTGCCGCTTATTGGCATGTGGTTGGAGGCTGTCTTCACTTACGGAACGCCAGGAAATAATTTTGCGCAAGCCGGCTGTAACACTTAGCTGGCTGCGTATGAATTAGGAGGACAACTAGCCCCAGCAGAGATCCAGTACACTGAGGACAGTCACAGGCAGCCCAAATAGATTTTTTGTCCCAAATGTTTTTGCTAAGGCCCACTGCCTATATTCAATAAATATGTCTTCTGTCCCTGCCTCACAATATATGTCTTCTGTCCCTGCCTAACCACCACTTCTGGCCCTGGAGTATGAATAATAACTGCAGGGCGCAATGCTCTGCACGGCCGATATACAAAAAAAAAAAAAGTGCAACACTTCAAAAAGCAGCCTCCACAGTACTGCACACGGTTAGATGTGGCCCTAAGAAGGACCGTTGGGGTTCTTGAAGCCTAAAATACTCATAACACTCTCCCTATAGCAGCTCCGGCACCAACAGCACTTTCCCTCCTCTATGTCAGAACGCATCTGTGGCGAGCCGCGGGAGGGGCCGATTTATATACTCGGGTGACACCTGATCTCACCAGCCACTCACTGCAGGGGGGTGGTATAGGGCTTGAACGTCGCAGGGGGAAGTTGTAATGCCTTCCCTGTCTTTCTATTGGCCAGAAAAGCGCGCTAACGTCTCAGAGATGAAAGTGAAAGTAACTCGAACATCGCGTGGTACTCGTCACGAGTAACGAGCATCTCGAACACGCTAATACTCGAACGAGTATCAAGCTCGGACGAGTACGTTCGCTCATCTCTATACATAACCATCACAGTGACGGTAATACCACCATGCTTTTACTAAATCAAGAATACTACAAAGGTCAGTATTACCAATAATAACCCCATATGTGGGCCAAATAATACCCCCAGATTATGACCACGTAATGCCACCATATAGTGATTAATACTAGTGTACTGTCACTGAATAAAGATCAATTATAACACTATATGCGGGCCTGATAACACACCCAAACCACAATCACATAATATCGCAATAGCGTTGAAACAAAAAACTATGCAAGGACCATTTTTACCCCTTCATACAGTGACCATATAGTGGTAGATACCAGCTCTACAGAAGTGCTGTGCAGGCCATGTAAGTGATTATGGTTCCCTTAAATCCAGTGATTACAGTTGGCATTGTCTTTGACTAGAGTCATTGATTTTCCCCTTTCTTATCCATTTGGCACAGAGCATCATGATAACTTTTCCAGTCACACTTTTTCTCTACAGAATTTGACATAGACATCTTTGACTCCTTAATTTTTCAGCTACCTGGCTTCATTTTCCAAACCTCAACACAATCTCCCCATCTGTAGCGCCCAAGATAGTAATGGTGCCACCCATGGCGGCCCACACAGTAGCAGTATCCTCTTTTCATGATCCCTGTAGGCCCTACACAGTAAGTGCCACTTTTAGTGCCCCAAACATAGTAAAAATGCCCCATTTAGTAATAATGCCCTCTAAGGCCTTAGTCAGACGGGCGTTTTTTGCCGCGATTTGCGCATGCGCATGCGTCCGGCGATTTTATAAAACCATTGCTTTGCAATGGTATCGGACACATGAGCGCTTTTTATGCGCTCGTCCGATAAATTATAGAACAGAAATCGCAGATCGCACCTATCTGCGATCTGCGATTCCTGTTCTCTTCTGTATATGCGCTCAATGGGGCCGGCGGCAGCAGCGCCGACCCCATTGAGAACATATAGAAGACAAATCATTCTTCTCTGCCACAGCTGTAACAGCTTCATGATAACTTCCACCTGCTTCAGGCAGCCGGAGTTCCGTGCGTCCGGCTTGCAGTGGGTGTGAAGGGGGTGTGAGTCAGACCTGCCCCCTGATTGGCTCAGCGCTGAGCCAATCAGGGGGCAGGTCTGACTCACACCCCCTTCACACCCACTGCAGGCCGGCTCCGCGGAACTCCGGCTGCCGGGAGCAGGTAAGTATATATATATTTTTTATTTTAACACTTTTCTGGATGAATTGCAGGGAAGGGCTTATATATTTAAGCCCTTCCCGACAATTCATCCCACACTCGCCCGCAGCGCATTGCTTTCAATGGAGCGGGCTGTATTGCCGGCTCCATTGAATGAATGCGCTGGACAGCTCCGGCCCGTTTCTAATGAAACGTGGCTAGGAGCAGATTTTCGGGCACCGGTCACGCGATTTGCGGATGCGCATCTGTCATGCGATCCGCAAATCGCGCGAAAAAACGCCCGTCTGACTAGGGCCATAGACCCCATTTAGTAATGCTGCCCTTCATAGGACCCCACTCAGTAATAATGCCCCTCATAGGCCTCAACTCAGTAATAATCCCCTCATAGGCTCCCACTCAATAATAATGCCCCTCATAGACCCCAACTCGGTAATAATGCCCCCCCATATGCTCCAATCCCCCCTCAGTAATTACGTCCCTCATAGTCCCTCAGCTCACAACTTAGTAATAGTGCCCTTCTTAGTCCCTCAGCCTCGAACTCAGTAATAGTGCTCCTACTAGGCCCCAACCCCCACCTCAGTAATAGTGCCCCTCATAGGCACCAACCCTCACCTCAGTAATAGTGCCCCTCATAGGCCCCAACCCTCACCTCAGTAATATTGCCCCTCATAGGCCCCATTCCTCACCTCAGTAATAGTGCCCCTATTAGGCACCAACCCCCACCTCCGTTATAATGCCCCTCATAGGTCCCAACCCTCACCTCAGTAATAGTGCCCCTCATAGGCCCCAACCCTCACCTCAGTAATAGTGCCCCTCATAGGCCCCAACCCTCACCTCAGTAATAGTGCCCCTCATATGCCCCAACCCTCACCTCAGTAATAGTGCCCCTATTAGGCACCAACCCTCACCTCAGTAATAGTGCCCCTCATAAGCCCCAACCCTCACCTCAGTAATAATGCCCCTCATAGGCCCCAACCCTCACCTCAGTAATAGTGCCCCTCATAGGCCCCAACCCTCACCTCAGTAATAGTGCCCCTCATAGGCCCCAACCCTCACCTCAGTAATAATGCCCCTCATAGGTCCCAACCTCACCTCAGTAATAGTGCCCCTCATAGGCCCCAACCCTCACCTCAGTAATAATGCCCCTCATAGGCCCCAACCCTCACCTCAGTAATAGTGCCCCTCATAGGCCCCAACCCTCACCTCAGTAATAGTGCCTCTCTTAGTTCATAGTAATAAATCCCTTTATATATTAAAATAAAAAAACAGTTATACTCACCTGTGTCTCTCCTCCCACTCCAGGCCTCTGCAGTCCACACCACACTGTTCACCCGATGAGTACCAGGTAGAGTGATCATGTGATTGTTGTGGCCAGTTCCCAGCTGCAACAACCATGTTTGCTTGTCACATGATTGCTGCACCCAGAACTCAGCGGGTGAATATTGCAGGCCAGGCACGGACTGCAGAGGCCATGAATGGGAGGTGCGACCGAGCTGAGTATAATGTTTTTTTTATTCTATCTTGTGTATTTATTTCAGCCCCAGGACCTGACCGACCCACCTGGAATTTGGGTTAAATTGCCAATCCATTCCTACATAAAATGCAGTGCTGTCTACGCAATATTACACAGTGCATACATTTTGCATGGAGGACTGCTTTAATTTAACCTTTGCTATACATAGCATATATTTCCTTGCACATTCTAAACACAAACTGATAGCTTAATTGGCTTCCTATGAAGATTAGCCTAAGTGTATGCATGTGAGTGGATGTCTGAAATTAGATTGCTAGCCTCATCAGAAACAGGGACTGATGTGAGAGATGACATTCTCTAGACAGCTCTATTGAATATGTTGCCGCTATATAATCAACAGAAATAAATGTTTTACGTCTTGGGGTACAGTCCTACAATGCAGTAACCACATGTGGCCGAAACCCTTCCAACTCATGTCAATCTTGTCAGTAGTATCAGCGAGATCTGCGGCCATTGGCTGAAGCGGGAGGGTGGTATTTTGGCCACATCAGTTGCCGCATCGTGATACTCTACACTTATTTTGCATTTCGAATAAATTACAAGTTAGAGGTATATGAATAATAATCCCTTTCAAATGTCATGTAATCAAACTGAACGGGTAGTTCAGCAAAAACACACTTGAATGTACTTACATTTTTCAGAAAGTGAACCTGTCATGAGCGTCCTGCTGTCTGCACAACGGGCAACAAGAAATCCAGACAGGCAACCATATTACAAAGCGGTATGTTTTACTCTGAAATGCTGTGGCATTTCAGAGAAAAACATAGTTTAACCCTTTGCAATCCAATTTTGGATTCAGGGTTTCCTTGGGGGCTTTCTTTTTCTGCCATTAATATAATGGTGCCATCTGCTGGCTAAAGCCAGTACTGCGGTATGGGGCATGCTGAAGAGGCCCCGACAACAGAGCAGCTAGTAATATACAGTAAGAATACCCTGCCGGACATCTTCCGACATCAGAGCTGTACAGTCTTCAATCAGAATGTCTTCAGACGTCAGACAGTGGATTGGAAAGGTTTAAAGGGGTTGTCCCACTTCTTGCTGTTTTGCTGTAGGAAAATGATATGTGAATAGGACATGCTGTGATTTTTTTTCTTTACATTGTCTGCTGGTCCATGAAAAAATTTGCATGCCTGTAAAGGCCCATTGAAGTCAGTGGGTCCGTGTGTTGCCTGTGTGCAGCCCATTGGAAACATGGAGTGCATGCAGACATAAAAAAATCAGAAGTGTGAATAAACCTTTATTTAGAGAACTAATAAAAACATCTATGGCTCTGATAAAAATGACAAACACAATCAATCTTGACATTATTTATTGTATATCATTTATTGATAATATTAAAGATATGCAAACAAAGGAAAATACTAGAAAATTTGTGTCAATACGTGTATTATTTAGTAGAAAAGCCGTGTGACCAAGTGGGTAAATAAATGGGTTTGATCCTTGGTCATGTCACTGATAATGTAAAAGGAACAATACATGTTGATATTATTCTTCATATATTAGAAGATTAGGGTTAACTCAGAGAAGAACAGAGATAGTTAGGGTGATGACATAAATGAGGAGGATACATTTTCACACATTTGCAGTTCATTGTAGCAATGAATACAGAATATACTGAATATATAAAGGGGGTGGCTGTCGGTGTTGGGTGTCAGGGGGTTGAGTGCCACCAAGACATTTTGCATTGGCCAAGATATTTAGATGTAGGCTAGGGCAGTGAACACAGTCTTAGGGTGGTTTCACATCCTTCTGTCCAAAAGCCAGGCAGCTGGGCAGAACCCATTATAGTCAATGGGATCCGTCTGTTGCGGGAGCTGTCCGTTGCTGAGCCGTTTGGTCGTAGGGATTCCCCTTTCCTGCTCCCCGAACTGAGCAGGAAAGCGGAATCCCCAGCAAAGGCTGCTGGATCAGCTAGTTCAATACTTACTAACCTGATCAGTTGTGATTTTTGTATACACATTTAAATCTGGTATATTTCTATTAGTATTGCTCTATCATGACCATAACTTTATTTAAACCAGTTGAGTTTCTCACACTTTTCAGAATTGTACAAAGATGGATCTCATCAGAGCAAAAATGGATCATCCATAGAGATGAGCGAGCATACTCGCTAAGGGCAATTACTCGATTGAGCATTGCCCTTAGCGAGTACCTGCCCACTTGGAAGAAAAGATTCGGCTGCCGGCGGCGGACGGGGAGCTGCGGGGGAGAGCGTGGAGGAACGGAGGGGAGATCTCTCTCTCCCTCTCACCCCCGCTCCCCCCTGCTCACTGCCGCAACTCACCTCTCACCCGCGACGGCAGCCGAACCTTTTCTTCCGAGCGGGGAGATACTCGCTAAGGACAATGCTCGATCAAGTAATTGTCCTTAGCGAGTATGCTCGCTCATCTCTAATCATCCAGCCTTTTACAAAGCAGTGGCTCCCCATAGTTCAGAGCTGTTGGTAAGGTTTTAGCTCCCAGACCCCCAAATTTGATTGAGAATTATGCATAATGTTGTCCTTGGACATCTTTTATAGAACACTAATTCTCTACACAGTTGCATTCTAACATGAATGTCAAAAATTTCCTACGTATATTGAGAGAAAGTTTATTGGAAATAACTCACCCATATATAGTCTTGTTCACATCCAGGTATACTGAGTCCCATGCAAGGAACCTTCATACTCTGCCCCAGCTCTAGTACAGTGTAAGTAAACCTATTAAAGGATCCAGCATCAAAATATCCATAAAACTGCAAATTGTATTTAAACATGATTAAAAACCATACAGGAACATGTCTTGGAAAAAACTATGTGTTTCAGGCTAACTCCATACAGCCCTTCATCATAGCCATGATGAAGGGCTGTATGTAAAATGAATGTATGTATGAAGTCAGCCTAAAACACGTAATTGTTCCTAGACATGTTCCTTTGTGGTTTTGAATCATGTTTAAATAAAACTTGCAGTTTTAGGCCTCGGTCACACAAGCGTTTTTTTCATGCATGAATAGGCGCGTGAAAAGGGTGCTTCTAAAAGAACCAATGGGTTCCTATAGAAGCGTTCACATGAACGGGTTTTAGACGAGCAAAATACTTGCACCTGCAAAGATAGGTAATTTGCATATAAGGTCCATGGTGCACGCAAAGATAGGACCTGTCCTATCTTTGGAGCATGCTTTCCATAGACTCGTATGAGAGCTGGAAAACACGCACATCCGATCGTATGAGCAGCCTACTTCAAATAGCTGGAATTCACCCGTTTACACGATCTTTTCCATACGCGAGTGGTGATCTATTGGTGCGTGAAAAAAACGCTCATGTGACAGAGGCCTTCTGGATATTCCGGAGCTAGCTCCTTTAATAATAATTTCCGATACAATGTCATAATAGCCGAGGTAGTTTGGTCCATAGAGAGCAGTGACCCATCTAATTAGATTAAAAAAGTGATTCAGATGCCTTAGAAAAGTCCTGGCCCCTTTGATTTAGGAGTGGGGTATGACAGTGGCCCATCTTTGATGTTTACCTTTATTATTGTAGTTGGCATGAATTATCTTTTCACATGAGACTTAAGAAATAAGCCTGCCTATTTTTATACACTTGATATTTATGTTGCCTTTCTCATTGCTTTTTACCTTATTTGCACAATATATTAGCACCTAAAAAAGTCCAGTAACAATCTGACTGACATGAATCATGTAATCTACAACCCGGACTGTGCATGCTCTAACTCTGGGATTCTTTACAACATTCTCTGGATTAGGTGGTCTTATGGTTGCTAACCATGTAACCTATGGAATAGGACATAAAGATAAGCACAGAAGATTAGATGCATAAAAACATATTCTCATAAGTACCAAGCAGTCCCCATTGTTTGAAGACCAGATGACACCATCTTCTATGTAGGAGGAATCGAAATTTAACACCTTGATATCCCTCTTTGTGTGGAGGGTGTTAAGTTTAATTAAAGATCGAGCAAAGGCGTACTTGGAGGCACAACTGTAAGCTTCCACATTACAGACTTCTTCAAACATCATGTCAAAATGTGGGTTGTCCTGCAGAATATAAAGGAGATTTGCATCAAGTACAAAATATAGTAAGTGACAATGCAACAAAACTTGTGTTGAATAGTTACTTAGTACACAACATCTAATATGATACTCGTCAAGATGATCAGCTGATTGGCACAGGCTCAGCTTTCAAGAGCGCCCCTGAAACAGCTCATTTTGCTGGAGAAAAACCACATCTAGTCAAATATGTCCCCTGTAGAGAATAGCCATCCATGAAGTAGATAGACAGTCTCAAGTCCACCAGAGCAAGAACCACTGCTTTTTAGTGTCTTCTTGCTCTGGCTCATCTGCATTACTCTATGACTTCTATGTGCCCTTTGTCTTACTTCTTATAAGCATTCATCAGCAAGATTTATTTACAGTACCAAAAAGTATTTGGATGGGTCACTTAGTGAAGGATACTATTTTTCAGGTACAATATATAATTATACTTTGGAAGAATAATTGTTATGTGTTACCATAAAGCAGCCCTCCAGTTTCGGGACAAAGTTCAGTCCTTGGACCAAAGTATGTTCCTTCGATCTGCTGGTTCAAGATCTTCTCCAAGATGGCCACTACAGTTTTCTAGCTACTTAATGCACACTGTGCACTTCTCTCTAATTGGCCAGCATTAATCAGAGAGCAGGTTTAGGGCACTGGTAGTCTAACACTACCAATGTACTGTGGGGATTAGGTAGTTTGAAGATTGCATCGGTCATCTTGAACATCTGAAAATAGGACCAGAAGCTGTCTGATCAAGGGGCATCAGCACAAAAGACCAACAGCAGGTAATATAACGGCTCCTTTTGTCCTGAAACCAGAGGATCACTTTAATGACATTTTATGCAATCACTTACCTTCTATACATGTTCTAAAAGAAATATTACATTTTTGAAGTATTTTGTGTCATATATTTATAGGGAAAATAATCCTATTGTGTAGAGATAAGTCCCATTTCCTATAATTAGAGATGAGCAAACGTACTCGTTTCGAGTAATTACTCAATCAAGCACCGCGATTTTCAAGTACTTCAGTACTCGGGTGAAAAGATTCGGGGGGCGCCGGGGGGCGGGGGGAGGCGTGGTGGCGCGGGGGGTAGCAGCGGGGAACAGGGGGGAGCCCTCTCTCTCTCCCTCTCCCCCCACTCCCCGCTGCAACCCCTCACTCACCCACGGCGCCCCCCGAATCTTTTCGCCCGAGTATGGAAGTACTCGAAAATCACGGTACTCGGGCAAAAAAGGGGCGTGGCCGAGTAGGCTCGCTCATCTCTACCTATAATCCTAAAATTGGGAAAAGGCTGGTGAGATTAGCTGTAAGGTTTCTAACAAACTTCAGTCTGTGTAATAGACCCCAAAGGAGTTGTTTTTGTTTGCATCAGATGGTACATAGTGATGGTTGTTTTGTCTCCTGTTTTAGGACTGATATCCGTGCACTAACCAAAGTCAGCCCCAGTGATTAATCAGATAATCAATGAGTGGCTCTCATACACTAATGGTCCTTTTACACAGGCCAAATACTCCGCTTGATGTAACAAGCATTGATCGACATGCATGTTTAATTTTCTTTTACATGGGCTGAGAATCGCTTTATGGGACAAAGGATCACTGGTTAATTGTTAACCCGGGTTTACAGGCAGGTAGGAACTATTAGGGGTTGATCCAGGGAACAGTCTGATTGCCATTAGGGAGTCAAGAAGGAATTCTTTCCCCAAAAGGGCTAATTGGCTTCTGCTCTTGGAGTTTTTTGCCTTCCTCTGGATCAACACAGGAGGATAGACAGGCTGGACTAGATGGACATTGTCTTCATTCGGCCTAACGAACTATGTTACTATGTTACTAGTACAATCATTCATCCACACAGACCAGCTGTACATCTCCCTGGAATATGCACCACTGATCAGCATGTATTTTTATACTGATTTCAATAGTGGATTCCTTTTAGCGGGGCTCACATGGGTGGATTCCAATCGTGGAATTCGCAAACGGCATCTGCGTGGAGGATCTGTGGCAAAACAAGGCCCTTGAAAAGCATGTAAATTCACTTTTTTGCTCACACTCGCAGATACGAATTACTTATTTTGCAAGTGGAGGAAAAATCACAGCATGCTCTATTTTGCTGCAGACTCCATGTGGACGGCCTCTATTGAAGTCATTGGAGGCCGTTCGACCTGCAGCCCATAGCGATGACGTGGAGACCTGTGATTGGCTGAGCCGGCTGTCACTCAACCGACTCAGCCAATCAGAGCAATCTCTTGCTGGAGGCGGGCTCTTCAAATCCCATCACTAGCAAAGGATCCTCTGTCGGCTTGACAAGTACCCAGCAGCCGACCCAGAACTATGACGGCACCTGCTAGGTGAGTGTGGATTTTTTTTGAGCATCCTTGGCTGTGTTTTTAGCACAGCTGAAAATGCAGCCAAAATGCTGGCATAATGCATGCCTGCGCTGCTGAAACCGCGCTAAAGCAGCAGTAAACGCAGCGTTGAAAAACGCTGTGTTACTGCAAACGCCTGTGTGAGGGAGGCCTTACAGTCAGATACCATGATTAAGAGCGGTAATGCTGGAGCTATGATCACACTAACATAGTAACATAGTTCGTAAGGCCGAATGAAGACAATGTCCATCTAGTCCAGCCTGTCTATCCTCCTGTGTTGTTGATCCAGAGGAAGGCAAAAAAACCCAAGAGCAGAAGCCAATTAGCCCTTTTGGGGAAAAAATTCCTTCCTGACTCCCTAATGGCAATCAGACTAATCCCTGGATCAACCCCTCTAATAGTTCCTACCTGGATCATTTTTATGATGCAGTGATTGAAAGTTAATTTTTAACAGAAGTGCTGGGATTTTCATAAAGAAAGGTTGGACTCCATCAAACAACTCCATGTACTCTATTTCAAATGCTTGGACAAATTATGAGTAGCATTGCAGTGTAAAGTATTGGGGTTAACACAGTAAGACCTAAAATTTCAGGTTTTGCATAGAGTTCAGAGATGAGCTTTATACATTGATGAATAACTGTCATTCGTAATGGTGTATAACTTAGTGATGCACAACTGGGGGCTGCATACGGCCCTCATGTGCCTGGTGTGCAGCCCCCATGAGAAGCCATATCGATATAATGCAGACGTCTTCGTCAGGACTTTACCCAGCCATGAAGAAGAAGAGCTACTCTGTTTTCCTCTCTGTTATAGGACACTGTAGTATCTTCCCTAGTGTTGTGTGTATGTATTTATATATGGGCTTTTTATGTGTGTGTGCTTACCGTTACGTCAGTCTGAATATGATGGTTGACCAGACCTCTTCATGGAGTCAAGGACAATATTTGAGGCCCCACAATATGCCATGTTTATCACCACTGGTATGAATAACACAACTATAAGTATTTTTGATATTGCCCATGTGGTATGGGCATAGCAGACAAGCTGTGTTATGGACAGTGACATATTAGTGAATTTAGCACTACTGTCCTGATCAAAACTTACAGTGTCTGGTTCCTTCCCATCAATGAACTTGAGCTCTTTTAGAAACCACATCTCTACCACTTCATATCTTTCATCCAAACAGGCTCTGTAATGTTTCACCAAGGATATAAGAACTTCCTGTCCCTTAGCCACTGGAAGACATAATTACAATGTTACACAGTGTCTCTGGAAATGATATATAATGCACATGAATCATCTGCCTGAAATATTCAAAGACGTTAATGTTCCTCCTGGGACTCTTTGAAGTCACAATGAAAAAGGCTTGATTATATATAGATGCCTTTTATATGTAATTGATCTCCTTCTGTTCTTAACATCAGGTTAGTAAGTAAATAACAAGAAGTTTTGTTATATGCCGAAGATTATCTGAATTAATTTGTACTTGATTTTATGTCACTATTTTTGCTTTTAGGTCTTGCTACTTTTGCCTTCTAGGTTCCAACTCTATATAAAGGTAGGGGCCCAGCAGGGGCGTAACTATAGAGGATGCAGGGGATGCGGTTGCACCCGGGCCCAGGAGCCTTAGGGGGCCCATAAGGCCTTTCTTCTCCATATAGGGAACCCAGTACTATGAGTAAAGCATTATAGTTGGGGGCCCTGTTACAGGTTTTGCATCGGGGCCCAGGTTGTATATGGGAGAATAGTGAGTGTAATAATATGGAACTGTTTAAAGATTGCAAAACCAAAGCTAAAAAATGCTTGCATAATCCTTTTCATCCTTTAGACTCCTCAAGAGAGATAAAGAAAAAACTAGATCTAAGACACTATAGAGCAGTAGACCTTCTGGTAAGCATCCGACCCAATACGTCATGAATCAGGACTCATATTTACTGAGTAACATAAAGGGATTCTCCAGAACTTATATTATTGATGACCTATCCTCAGGATAGGCCACCCCAGTCGATTGGCAGTGATCCTGTGCTCGTAATTTCCACTGAATCTTGGCACCACTCTTAGTATGGACATCGCTGGACGCAAATAACACTGTCACCATTGCAGTGGACTGGTTTGGTACTACAGATATAGCTCCCTTTGAATTTAGTTGAAGCTGCACCTACAGTACCAAACTGGGCAGCTATAATAAGGGCAGTACTATCTGTTTCCAGCACTGTTCACATTGACAGCAATTCTGGGAATCATTGGAACTCCAAGCAGCAGATCCCTGCTAATCAACTATTGATGACCTATCATGAGGATAGTTCATCAGTAGTAGAAAACACAGCATAGAATCTGCAGCTGGAAGCTACAACCCCCGAGGCTGTGTGCCCAGTATAAGCCAGGGATTTGGAGGTGGACGCTAATCATGAGGATCCACACTGGGGAATTGCAAGCTTCATCACTCACCTGCACAAGTGCTCTACTCTCTTGTGTTGGGAACAATTAGCAATGCACTGCTGCCCCTTCCCCTTGGATGTCATATGAGCATGGTTGCACGATAATCATTTACAGTGAGAGTAGTGTCCAGGACATATGATAGATTAGATATATAGATTATATTTTCAGATACATATAACTTGTAAATGTCAGGAGTACAAGTTGTAAGAATTTAGGGGGTCCTAAGAGAGGCATTTGGGGTAACAGCAGTATGAAGAGTTTGTATGCAGAGGTACTGCTAACAAAAATCTTCATAGAGGTCCAAGCCTAGATAGTTCTGCATTGATCGTTCTTTTAAGGACCTAATCGGTGCAAATGAAAGCTTTTGTTCAAGCTCAGTGGCTGTGAAAAGGGGCTGTACGATGGGGCGGGATTGGCAAGCTGAACGTTTACACCAGGACCCATGAGCCTTTGGCTACGCCCCTGGGATGTTGAAGATAGTCACAAATGAATTGATAAAGGGAATAGTTTTATAATGTTAATTCATTTTTGGATAAAGAAAGCTTGTGGTATGTTCAGATGGTGGAATTCACTGCGGAATGTTCTGCATGAATATTGCCTTTAAAAACTACATCAAAGTCTGCGTCTTTCTGCCGCAGTTTTTTTTTTGGCAAACAGCTCTTTTTAATCCTGTAAGAAACGGAAGCCAAATAGAACAGATTCAAATGGGAACATTTCAATTTTTTTCTATCATTGATTTCAATGAGGAATCAATTGCAGAACTGTAATGGAGCCCAAATGCAGATGTGAATGGGGCTGAAAGCTACAAATACCAAATAGATATTTTTTCTTCCATTTATTGAATCAGTGTGTACACAATGTTTGTGTGTGGAGATTACATCGTTCACAGCTTTTATTCATACACTAGAAATTAAATTATTCTGCAGAAAGCAACGAGTCAACAAGAAAAATGTGTCTTTGTCTTCCACAATTTGTTCACAGACTAACACAAAATTGCATATTAGCATCTTTATCCTACTGGTTGTGCTAAATTTCCTTTTAGGTGTAATGAGCTTCCATGCTGGAGCAGTAAGAGTAGGGTAGATAAAAGAGGAAGTCCCTTTTGGCTCATCTTGACTTGAGGCGTACCATAAAGTATTATTTATAGCTCAAATCTACACCTCTCGATTCATCATGACTTTTTCGATACATCTGCAGTCACGAGATCATATAAATGCTTTGGTTTAAATTGGGAACTGCAACCTTAGGATGAAGCCATGTTTATGAGAGAACATCTAGAGGAGTGGGCAGAGCTGGACTTGGTTTTTAGGTGCCAAATCACTTATATAGCTGTCACTATTTAATTACCTTTTTTTTATTTGTGGATATATATTTTATATTGGAGTTAGCAACAGTTATCAAGTTAAAATATATAAAATCTATGCATTATTTAACACAAGGGTTTATGAAGATTCTTGGGCTAAATAGTGTAGAATTCATCTACATCCAGTGTACAGATCAGCATTATGTGGTACTGTAGCACAGGCAATACTGCTCTATTGCTCTACTAGAAGAAGGAATATAGATTCAGATTAACATGATTTTAAAGAATGTGTATAAATGTATCACATGCAATACCAAAGGGAATATAGGTGTAAACCTGCGATGAATTGTGAACATGATATTGGACTTCCACTGTCAGACTGCTAATGACTTAGCACTATAAAGGTGCACAAAACAAATAACTATTCAATATTGTAATATTTAATAATCTACCTGTAGGCAATCAATCGTTTTGGATTCTAGATATGACAGTGATACATAAAGAAATGATAGAACTTAACATGATGATATATATAGCACATGAAAGTGAAGCATTGACACACATTATATATAGTATTACCTGAAGCACATAGATAAAACCTCTCCTTGCTTTTGGACTTTGTCTCGATGAACTCATACAATGTCTGTCCTTTAGGTTTAAAAAGTTTTTTCTCCATGTCTTCCTTTAAGAGTGATGACATATCCAGAGGTTGATTCTAAAATCATCCACATTCAGAAGAGTGATCTTCTTCTTGTCCTCCTATTTACTATTAAGGACTTTAGGTAACATAGAACTACAGCACCTTAGCAGACTCGGAGACCAATTTTATGGAAGTCTTTGCCGCAGATATTGTCTATGTAGAAGTTTCCTGACCTCTTGTACGCAGGGAGTTTGCATGAAAACTCATAGTTTGATGAATATACAGACACGACATTCTTGTTATTTGTAGAGATTTTTAAACTCATTCCAAATGAGAGCAAAGAAAAGCTGTTCAGATTCCATTAAAATAATCAGTTAACAGCTGCCTCGATGTATTGATTCAGCTCCTCTTCCATTAAGACTATTATTACAAGTAGCAAATGAAGGCAAGGCCGTTCTTTTATACTGCTGAACACTTAACGCTTCCCACAAGTCTATACCCATGACGTTGTTTCAGAAAAAGGAGCCAGACAATTCCCAGTCCAAAACCGCTTTTTAAAACCATGCAGCATCCCCTGCATTATCGCTAAGAGCACCACTTCATGAAAAGAGCTATATTCATTTATATTCGGAGTTGCCCTTCACAGGGGCCAGAAGTTATTTATTAAAAGACACTGTTTGCATCCAAGATCAATTTTCATCAACAGTGAACAAGTCAGAGCAGTGTTTCTCTATATGTTTCACATTCACTATTGTTCATATATATCCCCTATTTAACTCCCATTTGTTACCTTCCTTTCTTGTGGGCAACTCATACTATTAACTGGCACTGGGTCTACCCAGCAACAATATAAAGTCTTTCTGCATTAAAGCGGCTTTCCCATAAAAATAACTTATCACCTGATCACAGAATAGGTGATAAGTATCTAATTGGTGGGTCAGATCACTGAGTATCTTTGGATGAATGGAGCTGTGGTCACACATGCACACTACCATTCTAAAGGAAAGAAAATGTACATTCTCGCCAACAACCAAATCGACAACCTTGTTAATATCGGGAGGAGTGCTGCATATGCCTTGTTGGTTCCAAGGTAGATAACTTAACCAATTTTGGATTCAGGGTTTCCTAGGGTGCTTTCTCTTTCTGCGATTATACAATAGCGCCATCTGCTGGCTGGAGCCAGTACTGCGGTGTGGGACATGCAGGAGAGGTCCCCGACAACAGAGCGGCCAGTAATATACAGTAAGAATACCCTGCTGGACGTCTTCCGACATCGGAGCTGTACAGCCTTCAATCAGAATGTCTTTAGATGTCAGACAGTGGATTGGAAAGGTTTAATCCCTAGGAAGTGATGCTGAAGCACACCCAGATTAATATAAAATATGAGTCTTTTATCACAGAAAGGGAAATATAAAAACAAACAATCACTTTAAACGGACATATACTTACTGGCACAGGAGGGCAAACATGTGAACCAACCTAAAATATTAGTCTTCTTCAGTAAGTCAATCCATAAAAAGCATACATTGCACAACCGCTCCATTCATCTCTGTGGGAATGCAAGAGATAGCTGAGCACTTGTACTCGAATTGGAGGAATAGTTTTTATATAATCATAACAGAATCCATTGCTTGAAGCCAACTATAGTAGAATGTTTGACTTGACTTCACTAAAACAGAAGTTTGCATGTTACGTTTACATACAGGTCTTATTCACCTTGCCTGCACAATCGTAATATTTTTATGGCTGAGGGGTAGGATATACACACACCGTCCACACCAAGCAAACCAAAAATGCTAACAACAAAGGGAAAGCAGGGACCTAAGACCTACACCACACCAGTCGGCCAAATACTTACTAATATACTAACATAACAAGGCAGATGGATATATCAACAAGTACAAGGTATTAGTTAATTTTGGCCTAAATACATAAGCTCACGTCAAGCGTCCGCGTTATCTTGTGAGCCCATACATTAACCATAGGAAAAAGGAACTCTGTCAACAAGTGGGGCGATCGTCCCAATAAGGACGACCCCACTCTGGATCCTAGGGAACACCTGTCTAGCCCTAGATAGAAATAGGCAGGGACACCAGACAAGGATATAACACACAACAGACATCTGCACAGCTACAGACGCAGTGAAAAACAAACATACACACCAGATGTCTGATACATACAGACATACACCAAGTATCTGCACACCTACAGACACTGAACAAGTTATAGTTCACACTAGGTATCTGCACATCTACAGACACAGGGGAATCTCACCCATAATCTCATGCATGCATACATACACCGAAAAGGACATAGTTCAAACATCCACACCCACACACATAAGGGGCAGAGCATCAGACATCACCCATCGATGGAGAAAGACTATGGTGTCAGACATCACCCACCTGACAGCGTAAAGAATATTCGATATCTGGAACCACACCTGACAGAAGGGTACGGAAGAAGGGGCTTGCAGAACATGTGAAGAAAGGAATCAGGTGTCCAGACCATCTTCAGGGAGATATTTTTTTAATCACGGTCTAAGTAGTTTATGCCAATTAGGGATCCACATGTATAGTGTCAGTACCTGCATTCAATTAAGGTGTATTTTATAAAGTGGCAGACACAATAGTGCATCAGCTAGATTTTATTTGCTGCATATGTCTACACTTTAAGGCCTTAGCCACACGGGCATTTTTTCCCGCGATTTGCGGATCGCATGACGGATGCGCATCCGCAAATCGCGTGACCGGGGCCGAAAAATCGCCCGAAAAAACTGCTCCTAGCCGCGTTTCATTAGAAACGGGCCGGAGCTGTCCAGCGCATTGAATTTAATGAAGCCGGCAATACAGCCGGCTCCATTGAAAGCAATGGGCTGCGGGCGATCTCACGATGAATTTTCGGGAAGGGCTTAAAAATATAAGCCCTTCCCTGAAATTCATCCAGAAATGTGTAAAAACAAAAAAATATATATACTCACCTGGTCCCGGCAGACGGAGTTCAGCCACGGCCGGCAGGCAGTTCTCCTGAACTGCTCTGAGCAGTATTCAGCAGCCGGGGATTTAAAATCCCCGCCTGCTGAATGAGCTGCCTCTGATTGGTCACAGCCTCACCAATCAGAGGCAGCTCTCACTCACCCATTCATGAATTCATGAATGGGTGGGGTGAGTGAGTGTTGCCTCTGATTGGCTCAGCGCAGGGACCAATCAGGGGCAGCTCTCAGCTGTCATTCAGCTGAGAGCTGCCCCTGATTGGTCCCTGCACTGAGCCAATCAGAGGCAGCACTCACTCACCCATTCATGAATTCATGAATAGGTGAGTGAGAGCTGCCTCTGATTGGTCAGGGCTGTGACCAATCAGAGGCAGCTCATTCAGCAAGCGGGGATTTTAAATCCCCGGCTGCTGAATAATACTCAGAGCAGTCCAGGAGAACTGCAGGCCGGCCGCGGCTGAACTCCGTCTGCTGGGACCAGGTGAGAGTATATATATATATATATATTTTTTTTACACATTTCTGGATGAATTTCAGGAAAGGGCTTATATTTTTAAGCCCTTCCCGAAAATTCATCGTGCGATCGCCGGCAGCCCATTGCTTTCAATGGAGCCTGCTGTATTGCCGACTCCATTGAATTCAATGGGCAAACATCGTTCTTCTCTGCCACAGCTGTTACAGCTGTGGCAGAGGAGAATGATTTGTCTACTATATGTTCTCAATGGGGTCGGCGCTGCTGCCGCCGGCCCCATTGAGCGCATATAGAGAAGAGAACAGGAATCGCAGATCGCAGATAGGTGCGATCTGCGATTTCTGTTCTATAATTTATCAGGCGAGCACATAAAAAGTGCTCATGTGTCCAATACCATTGCAAAGCAATGGTTTTATAAAATCGCAGGACGCATGCGCATGCGCAAATCGCGCGAAAAAACGCCTGTCTGACTGAGGCCTAATAGACTTTATTTTTTTTTTGTATGAGAATATGAAATAAGAAATCCACTTCATTGCTGCAAAGCTGACTGAATCTGCAGTATGATGCTGTTAGTTCTGGTCATTAGACATGCAGTCAGGCCAGGATTTGCGGTTTTATTGCTCTCAAGTGAAATCAGCCTGTCTCTTCTGTTGTGGTAAATAGAGTATACAGTATCTGGTTGTTAGCAGAACATTCACTCTTGAGCCTCGTAGAGTTGACATCCAGGAATGATCAGAATAATGTTTGTTAATTTTCAGTGCGTAGTGGGAATCATAATCACAAGCAGCCAGGTATAAGAGTTAAAGGATTTTTCCAGAATTAGAAAAAATAATCTGCCCATGACTTGTGTCTGGTATTGCAGTTATACTCTATTCACTGATATAAAATGGTAGAGTTGGAAGGGACCTCCAGGGTCATCGGGTCCAACCCCCTGCTCAGTGCAGGATCACTAAATCATCCCAGATAATGTCTGTCCAGTCTCTGGCTGAAGACTTCCATTGAAGGAGAACCTCCTGTGTCAACCTGTTCCTCTCATTGACAGCACTGACATATGGGACAACACTTTAAATTTTTTTTTTAACTTCGTTTATTGACAGATTGTAAAACAATTATTATATTTATTTCTGTATACAATTTTCATTTGTTCTGCATCTTATATCACTTTATGGTTACATAACATTTTCCATGTTAACTTTTAACATTTGAGAGAATAAAATAAAACTGTTAGTGCGTTTGGTTCGTTGTGTATGAATGTCTTCCTCTTTTTAACTAGATATCTAACCAGTACTTGTTCGACCTTTAATGTGTTGTGCGAGTCTATCCATTCACCCCACACTTTTTCAAATTTGTCTGGACATTCTCTGTGTTGGTAAATCACCTTTTCATAGGTTATTATAGTGTCAGCTAGTTTTTTCCATTGTGAAATGGAGGGTGGTCTTGTTGCCATCCATCTCATGGCTACGGTTTTCCTGGCTGTAATTAACCCCTTAACGACCAGCCCATAGTGTTTTTACGTCCTCCCGAAGTGGGCTCTATTCTCTGAGGACGTAAAAACATGCTTCCTGCAGAGAATAGTGCCCCTCGGGCTGTGGACGTGACAGCTCCATGCTGTCGGTGTCCGCAGGTAGCTGACAGCATGGAGCTGTCATCCCGGGCTGTTCGGAGCCCCCCCCGGCATTGCGATCGGCGCTATGCAATGGATAGCGCCGATCGCAAAAAAAAAGTAAATAAAAGTACATAAAAGTTAAAGATTCAGCTGCTCTGATGGATCGGATCCATCGGAGCAGCTGAAATTACTCACCGAGGTCTGGCACGCTGCTCCCCGCTCTCCTGCCGCTCCGGGGCCCGAAGCCGGTATTCTGCGCATGCGCGCCAGGCGGCATTACGTCAGCCGCATGCGCAGAAGGCCCGGCGGCGCGGGAGATTTAAAATCTCCTGGCTCCCGGCTCCTGTAGGTAGCCGGGAGGCAGGAGATGTCAGCGGGGACTGCGGTGAGCGGTCCCCGGTACCGCGATCGCCGTTATCCAATGGTTAGCGGCGATCGCGAAAAAGTTAAAAAAAAGTTTTTAAAAAGTCAGTTTCACCTCCCCTCATGGATCGGATCCATGAGGGGAGGTGAAAATACTCACCCCCAGTCCTCAGCGGTGTCCCGATGTCCCGGGACCCGAATCCCCGTCTGCGCATGCGCGCCCGATGATTGACATCGGGCGCGTGAACAGACGGGCTCGAGCCCCGGGAAATTTAAAATCCCTCTGCTTTTGGCTGCCATGTGTAGCTAGGAGCAGAGAGATTATACCGGGGACATGATCACTGTCATCCAATGGATGACCGTGATCATGTAAAGTAAAAAAAAAGTGTAAAAAAGTTAAAAAAAAAAAAAGTAAAAAAAAGTTTTTAAAAGTTTAAAAAGCGTACGTTTCATCTCCCCTCATGGATCATATCCGTGAGGGAGGATGAAAGTACGTACCTAAGGCCCCCAGATTTATCCGCGGACCTTACCACAGCTTCTGCACACGCCCCCGTCGCCAAAATGGCGGGCGCATGCGCAAAAGCTGTGGATTGCCAGGATAATTTAAATTCTCCCTGCTCCTGGCTACAAAACGTAGCCAAGAGCATGGAGATTTAATGGGGGTCCGCGGTGAGCGGTTCCTGGTCACGTGTTCGCTATTATCCAATAATGGCGATCACGTAAAAGTAAAAAAAAAAATTTGAAGTTTCATCTCCCCTCACTGATGCGATCTGTGAGAGGAGATGAATCTTTTTACCGGAGGCCTGCGTATTTGAATCCCGACGCGATCTTCCTCCGTGGACCTTCCAGGATTCTGCACATGCGATTGCCGGCAAAAAGCCGGACACATGCGCAGGAGTCAGGGAGCCCAGGAAATTTAAAATCTCCTTGCTCCCAGCGACCATCGGTCGCCGAGAGCCTGGAGCAGTGACCAGGGGCCTCGTTGAGCGGTCCCCGGTCACGTGATAAAAAGGTAGCGATCTACCTTTGGCCGGTCTCACATGACCGGATAGGAATGACGGATTCCGCATGCGTCTGATCCGTGGTAATACGCAGATCAATCGCATTGGATTACACAATTCCGCTCACATTAGCGGGTCAGAATTGCGTAATCCACTCGCAGAAAAGAGAACGCAGCAGGTTCTATTTTACTGCGGATATCGGCAACATAGAGCCCATTGTGCTCCATGGTCGCGGATATACCCGCAGTCCATACGCAACTACATTGTATACGGGCTGCGGGTACCCGCGTCATCGCTAAGCGATGGTGCGAGAAATACAAACAAAGGTGTACTGTGCATGACTGCCTGTGTGAGTACGCAGTTATGCGCAGTACATTACGCAGCCGTACGCAGGGTCACAGCCGGGCTCACAGATGGGATCCGCTGTGGGCCTCCGCAAGCGGATTCCGCCTGCACCCGCGTGAGCCCGGCGTTATTCAGACCGCTACCTGTGATACGTATTTTACAAGAAGCCCCGGGAACGCTCGCTTTCCTGCAGTTCCAGGAGCACCTTGTTGAGCGCCTTCTGTGTGAGACCGCCGCACCTCATCAAGCTTACGGAGATTCACGGAACGCCACTTTTTACACCCCATACCCGCCACTGAGGTCATGAAATACCCCCAAAAAGCATGAGAGGAGGGGGGGGGGAATACCCGGTTTTATTGCCCCATGGGCCCATTCCAACCAGCCTCCGTAATTACCCCTGTCTTCGGAAATACTACACAGTTCACATTTTTACTTTTATCTAAGATTTGCGAACACCAAAAAGGGCGCGGAGGGGGAGGGGGGGGAATTTTTAGGGAGTCAATCTTTATTCTGTACAAATAAGCAATGGGGCCTGGAATTTATTCAGTTGTGCCCTAAAATCCAACAGGTGTTCCGTCCTTTATAGGCCTTGCCATGCGTCCTGTAAGTAGATTAGGGCCACAATGGGTATGTTTCTGAACTCGGGACAAACGGGGGTATCCATTTTGGGGTGAACGTCTTCATTCCTATGTGCACTGTACAAAAAAACTGTTTTTAAATTGAAAAAATTGCCAAAAAAAATTGAAAATCGTAACTTTTTCCTTCTGCTTTGCTTAGATTCATTCAAATACTGTGGGGTCAAAATACGCAGTACACCCCTAGATGAATTCGTTAAGGGGTCTAGTTTTCAAAATGGGGTCATTTGAGGGGGTTCTTTATAGTTTTGGCCGCTCAATGGCTCTATAAGTGGGCAATGGGGCCTGAAATTTATTCAGTGGTACCCTGAAATCCAACGGGTATTCCTTTCATTGTAGGCCTAGCCATGGGTCCTGTAAGTCTATTAGGGCCACAATGGGTATGTTTCTGAACACGTGACAAACAGGGGTATCCATTTTGGGGTGAAAGCCTTCATTTATATGTGTGCTGTACAAAAAAAACTGTTTTTAAATTGACACAATAGCCCAAAAAATGAAAATCCTATTTTTTTCCTTTTGCTTTGCTTAAATTTATTCAAAAACTGTGGGGTCAAAATATGCAGTACATCCCTAGATAAATTCGTTAAGGGGTCTAGTTTTCAAAATGGGGTCATTTGTGGGGGTTCTATATGGTTTGGGGCGCTCAAGAACTCTACAAGTGGGCAATGGGGCCTAAAAGGACTTCAAGCAAAATTTGTGTTCCGAAAGCCACCAGTCGCTCCTTTCATTTTGGGCTCCGTTGTGTATCCAGACATAAGATTAGGGCCACAATGGGTATGTCTCTGAACACGGGACAAACAGGGGTATCCATTTTTGGGTGCAAGTCTTCCTTCATATGTGTGCTGTACAAAAAAAGCTGTTTTTAAAATGACAGAATTGCCGAAAAACCGAAAATCACAATTTTTTCCTTTTGCTTGGTTTGAATTCATTCAAAAACTGTGGGGTCAAAATATGCAGTAGACCCCTAGATAAATTCCTTAAGGGGTCTAGTTTTCAAAATGGGGTCATTTGTGGGGGTTTTCTATGGTTTTGGGCGCTCAAGAACTCTACATGTGTGCTATGGGGCCTAAAAGGACTTCAAGCAAAATTTCTGTTTTGAAAGACACTGACTACTCCTTTCATTTTGGGCCCCGTTGTGGACTCAGATATAACAATAGGGCCACAATGGGTATATTTCTGAACACGGGAGAAATAGGGGTATCCATTTTGGGGTGTAAATCCTGATTTTCATGTAAACTATAGGAAAAAAATATGTCTTTAAAATGACAGATTTGCAAAAATATGAAATTTTACTTTTTCTCCTCTAAATTGAATTAATTCCTGAAAAAAAACTGTGGGGTCAAAATACTCATGACACCCCTCAGTGAATACATTAAGGGGTGTAGTTTTTAAAATGAGGTCATTTGGGGGGGTATCTATTATTCTGACACTCATGAGCCTTTCCAATCTCGGCTTGGTATAGGAAAACAAAGTGTTCCTCAAAATGCTAAAAAGTAATGTTAAATTTGTACGTCTCCTAAATAGTTAAAAAAAAACGAAAGTTTTTCCAATGTGCGCCCAAAATAAAGTAAACGGGTGGAAATATAAATCTTAGCAAAAATTTCTATATTATGTTTGCACATATTTAAGATATTGCAGTTGGAAATGTGAAAAAATGACGATTTTTTCAAAATTTTCCCAATTTTGGCGCTTTTAATAAATAAACACAATTTCTATCTGTCTATTTTTTACGCCTAAATGAAGCACAACATGTGGCGAAAAAACAATGTCAGAATCGCTTGGATATGCAAAACCTTTCTGGTGTTTTTCCATGTTAAAGTGACACATGTCAGATTTGCAAAATTTGGCCTGGTCATTAAGGCGCAAACAGGCTTGGTCACTAAGGGGTTAACATTTCTCTCATGAATATTTTATTGTAGTGTGTCCATTCTTCTTCGTCTATCAGTCCAAATATTGCTATTTTGGGGTCCATGACTAGTGGGGTCGGCAGGAGCGAAGACAGGAAATTAAATATCTCTTCCCAAAAATTCTTTACATGACGACATTCCCATAGTAGGTGCCAAAAGTCGTCATTCGGTTGGTGACATCTATGGCATGTCACTGTGTCTATTCTGCCCATTTTATTCAATTGGACTGGTGTAAGATATGCCTGGTATATCACGTATAGTTGTATCATTTTATTATTAACTGCCGGTGACACTAATAGATGCGATTCCATTGCTTCCTGCCAGTCCTCTGTTGTCAGAGTAGGGATATTAATTTTCCATTTGTCATTGACTAATAATGGTTCATGATCCATTTTGGCTGATAGTAAGTGCGTGTAAAGCATTGATATCAGTCCCTTGGGTCCCTGTGTCCTGAGGACGCCCACTTTTGGGTACTTAGAGATTCTAACCGTTTCTGGCGGGAATTGGGCATTTAGGGCGTGTCTCAATTGGAAGTATCTAAATAGTTGTAATTTCGGCATTTGCAGTTTTTCCCGTAATTGTGTGTAGGTTAGCATTATGTTGTCTTCGTATATGTCTCCCAGCACCTGTATTCCCAGAGAAGTCCAATATCTATAGTATCTTGTAGTGATTGTAGTGATGGCAGAGTGGGGTTTTCCCACAAAGGGGTGTCTGTCATTATGTCAGTGAATTGTTGGATCTCCTTGGCCACTCGCCACACCGATTGGGCTAGTCGATGTATGGGTAGTTATTTAGATGGTTTTGTGTATTCTGGGTGTTCCAGGAATCCAATTAAGTTTTGTCCCGCTACCTCGCTGGATAACTAATAGTCCGTCAGTGGCAACTCCCCCCTGGTAAACCAGGAACGGAGGTTTCGTAGTTGGCTCGATAAGTAGTATAATTTAAAATTAGGTAGTGCCATTCCCGCCTGTTTCTTAGATCTTTGCAGTTTAGCAAGTTCCAGTTTAGATCTGGCCTGGCCCCAGATAAAGCGAATAATCAGGGAGTTTAATGTTTGAAAGAATTTTTCTGGTACTTTAACCGGTATATGTTGTAGGGAATACAGACACTTGGGTTGAATCACCGTTTTTATCAAGTTTACTCGCCCAGCCACCGAGAGAGGAAGTCTGGACCAAACCTTTACTTTAGTACTTATTGAGTCATATAGCGGATCTATATTTTCACTCGGGGTGTTTTCGTGATCCTGTACTATATTGACTCCTAGGTATTTAAATGTTGTTACTTCTAGTAATCCACTGGAGTGTACACACGGGATCGTGACGGGATCTTGGGCTATATGCATTATTGCCGACTTGGTCCAGTTTATGTATAATCCGGAGTATTTGGAGAAGCAGTTTATTATTTCTAGGGCTTGTGGGAATGAATGTTCAGGATTGCAGAGATATAAAATCATATCGTCTGCATATAGTCCAATTTTACTTTCTCTACCCTCCCATTGCACTCCTGTTACAGTAGGGGTGTTACGTAGACGGATGGCTAGTGCTTCTATTGCTGCAGAGCACGCACAATCGCCATAGGATAGGCACAATTTGGAGATACAGGGCAACCCACTGCTATATCAGTGAGAGTTGCTATCCTGTATGGTGGGGCACACCCATTTTTGGCTGATTTCTTTGGTATCGATTGCGCCTGCCCTATGGCGACTGTGCCTGTGGCAATTGTGCCTATCCTATGGCGATTGTGCGTGCTCTGCAGCGTATCAGGTATTGTATTTTTTGGCTTTTTCAGTGAATAAAAATGATAGTTTAAGATTAAAAATCCATGTGGTATAGTACATGAGCACATTACAGACCATTTTTGCACAGCCTCCAATGCCTCTATGTGTTTTACTCCTTATTTCTTTACTGTCTGTACTTTCTCATTCTGGTACCGTGTCCACGTTACAGACATCTATCTATAATAAATCATTGAAGTCAACCTCTCATCTCTCCCATATGAATGCTCTCCAGTCCTAGTCATTTAGAAGTCATTATTTGAGTACTCAGCTTGCGGTCCTAGTCACTACTCATAGAAACTTTACATTTGCTTTGCATGTTGTCAGAAACCAGCAAAATAATTGCACCGAGCAAATACTGGCCCTCACCAATGCACCAAGTACGCTTGTTACTATATTGCATACTTGTGCCATGTATAGTATGTTACAGAAAGTGTAAGATGTGGGGCACTCTCACAGTACCTAGGTAGCCACACAGCACTTCTCTATTGTGTTGGGGGCCCTACGTTTAGGTCACGGCCATCTTTTCTAGCGCTGAGTATTTTCACAGCTCATTGTCCAGAATGGTCTTGTTTTTAATAGCTTGGATGATGTCTCGAAGCTGCTGCCAAAATGTAGCGCATCCTGTGAAGGATTTCGGGACCCCATTGTGTTAAAACTGATGAACAAGACAAGACTCATACATACGGCAAATGACAGCAAGGATAACATTATACTAACAGGAAAGTGATACCTATTGATATTGGCCTAATATCCACAAGAAGGCAGTTGTAAAGCGCTGCAGAATATGTTGGTGTTATAAAAAAAGATTATTACTAGTTGCAACTGTTATCCGTGCACCCCTATAACTATGCCAACAGCAAAATGAAAGTTTACAGTATCAACCACCTAACTTGATACACCAGATAATCTCTACTGAAACCACATATCAAAGTAAAAGTCCTAAAAAGAATACCCAAGACATCATACTGCTGACTTTGGAATCCACAAGAACCACCAAGCATCCAGCATGACTGTAAATGAATGCATCTAATGTTTCGGGGTCATAATTCCAGCATGCACACATGTAGCAAACCTTAGCTTGATATAGACATCACCAATTCAAAGAACAGCTCTTCTTAAATCAAGCAAACTGCATTTATTCTTCAAGGTAAGACAAGGCACAGCAAGACAAGTGTAGGTGTGCGCTACAGAGAATGGCCTGTAGGGGGCAACAGACAGTCAGTCTGGTGCCTGAGACAAGAGGAAAAACACCCCACGGGTATGGTATGGAATGGAAGATGTATCTCACAGAGGTTGTTAGCTTCTGTGATGTAGATCGGTCCAATAATACTCCAGGCCAGTTCTTCCACCTTAACCAGCAAGCTATGTAAAGGGACAGGTGGAAGTAAGGAGGAGGTGTGTGTGTCTGGAAGAACCAGACTTGTGTTGCGACCAGACTTCTGGTCAACCTGACTCTTGTTGCAAGCAGAGAGAGACGCTGTGACCAGGCAGAGAGACGTTGTACTGGTGGGACGCTTGGGGAGCTCTGGCCCTGGGAGCAAGAGGTCTGGAGAGAGACCTGGATGCTGGAAAGACACTGTTCGTGTGCCTCAGGAAGGTTGGGGTGAAGCCTTCCTGAGGGAAAACAGAGTGAGTCCTGAAGACAACTGTATGAAGCTGCCCTGGAGAGTGGGTGAGAACCACAGTTGGACTGTTTATCAAAACCTTGAAGTAAAAAGACATTTAAGTTGATTTACTTGCATAAAGTTCTGTGCTGAAGCAAGCTGCTATTGCCGTGAAATTGTGAAAATAAATCAGAATTTGGCATTTAACCCATTGGTGTCTACCTGTGATGTGAGCGAATGATCACCGGGTTGCTACACAAGGTACAAGTTCTTTAGGATCCTACAGGATAGAGGTCAGACAGCAAGTGGTTAGATCCCATAAAGAATACACATATACCCTCTCTCTACATGGAAACCAGTCTATGTGGAAACATGAGTTGTTCAAATTAAACAATGAGCCCATCATTCTCTGTCCAGCTCTTGTTCTGTTGGCCTGCGGGAAAGCTATACGTCTGTCATAGCAGGTTAAATATATATGTAACTATTAGGCATATAAGATGAACAATACCACAGCTGCTCTATATCCTAGGCTGCCCTAGTCATTAACAGAAAAAGGATATATTTTGGATTCAGACTACAGAGGGCGGTACGTACAAATGTCCGGTGCCTGGTTTGGGATGTTGATACATTGGTGAAGGTCCGACCACTGAGACTCCCACTAATCCCAAGAACGGATGACCCGTCCCCCCCCTATTTCCAAATCGCTATAACGTGGCAGTGTCAATTTTTACTTGACATTTTCAATGACATATGATGTGTTAAATGTTAGTTTAACGTTTCCTACATCATGGTATGTAATGCCAAGTGCAACCTTGCTATATCTGTACCTGTATGTAGCCACAGAAATCCATACATATTACATGTTTGCATAATAGCTGTTGTCTATTAAACCTGTTGTTCTGGGAAATATGACCCTATGAGTGGTGGAGTCATTATGACAATTCCCCACAGCGTAGCTGAGTAAAGCTTTCTCCATTAATACGTACATATAGTATATATTTAATGGTTCATTATACCTGCAAGTGTGTTTACTTTAATAGTGTTGTCTTTCATATTCCATTACTTAACTCTTTTATATATATCATCACATGTATTCTCATGGAAAAACTGCTGCAAAGTAAGTTGGTTTTCAACAATAGAAGGCTTCTGATTGACTCCAAATGTATTTAGCAGCAGATCGACGATCCCAAACATAAAGCCAATATCATTAACAACTATTTTCAACATAAAGAAGAACAAGGAGTCCTGAAAGTGCTCTTTTGTTCATTCATTTTATATTTTATTTGACGAAAAAACTATTAACACTTCTATTTTTGGAAGCGTTCTTACTTCGCAGCATTTTTACCTGCCCAAAACTTTTGCACAGTATTGTACATTGTCTGTATTGCGCAAATGCCTTTCGTATTCCTCAACCTGTTTTGTCAGAAACCAAAATACGTTGATCTTAGATTTCTCTGTGAGTTCATATGTAAAACCGTGTCTGTCTCATACTTTAAAACATGGTGTCCAGTGAAAATGTAAAACTTTTTACGTATACAGGACAAGACTTATATGAAATGGTGATTGCCTATGCATTGTCTTAATGGGATTTTCCACTTTAGACAATTCCTAGTTGTAAAGGCTGCTATACACATACACAAAGTACCTTCCTGCTAGGACTCCCAGCAATCAACTATCATGTGTCGAAAAATGATAATGTTTAATTGATGCCGCCACATGGAAAATGAAGCATTGTATGGTGTCCATTCAAATCAGTGATCTGTCAGTGTAATGTAGGACAGGACAGATACTCCAGAGTGAGAGACTTTCTTCATAACCTTCTCCCGCTCTGGTCAAGAGATGAGGATCCTGAACATAGGACCCCCTCTATTAATTCAGATTTCCCCAATAGGGCAGGCAGAAACCTCTAGCCAGGCACGGCTGCTTTAGCTATAATAGCTGTGGGTCAGTGATTCGAGAAGTTGGGCGAAGTTAAAAAGGAGTTGTCTTTATGGAATGACCCCTTGAAGCACAACCTGGTATGAAGGGTAAAATAGAACAGTAAACATGTAAACACAACACAAAAACACTTACAGCAAAACATAAAAAATATGGTCTTTTTGCAAAATAGATTATGTGACTCCAGCCTGAAAAACAGATAAGAATAGAACATGCTGTTTTTTTCATTCTATGCTGATTAGTGGGGCGAATCTGCATGTTACCACCCAACGTTGTTTCTGCACCAAGAATTGGCATGTCAATTCTTTTTTTCTGCAATGTGGATTTAAAAACATGCCCTGTATGAACTATGACAAGGAGTTTCAATAGAATGTTAAAGTAGTGCGGATTTCAGAGCAGATTTGGACCCGGAAGCTGCAACAAAATCTGCTACGCTGTATGAAGAAGTCCATAGGGTTGTTCCACACACTGCATTTTTTGGAAAAATACTACAGAAGTTTTTAATTCTGTTTTCATTTGATTTTTCTTAGCCGACGCTACAAGTGGATCCAACAGCAGTGAGAAGTCCGTCCTTAATTTTTCCAATTTCTTTTGAATCTACTTCTGCTTTGGCTGTAAAAAAAAACTGCATCAAAATGCCGTATGGGAAACCACTCCAACAAATGATAAAAGACACACAGTTATTTAGGCAGGCATCTACTGAGCAATGCTTCTTACAGGAAATATCATTTATTTTGCTAACAATGTCACCCAGGCTACACATACCGCAGGCTCACTGAAGTGGGTAAACAGATTTCTTCATGCAGTCTTCTGTGTTAGCAACTTACTGTTGTCCCGGGTCAGTGTTCAGGCTGGAGCATGAGCACTCTGCTCCCTGCTACTAAAAAGGTAATGATGATCTCTTAGAGCTGCTCTCTTATTAGGCTTACATGTTAATAAACATTTTATTTCTGTGCATCCCTGCAGGGAGGATGTCGAAGGTTCTACGGTGCCGCCACCAATATAAAGCATGCCTGTGGGATGCTGCTAAGCATGAAAAGGTAACGTCACCTGGAGACTGATCCATGTGTAACTGTCCACAATATAGTCTTATTTGTAGTGTCCAAGGATCTAAACACCAAGGCACCAGAATTGTATGTGTCAACATTCCTATCGCCTTGTCATAGCATGCACAGCACATGAAAAGCAGCAATTTTTCAGCTCTTGGAGTATTAACCTTGCATTTCTAGTGAGAGTTTCTATGCTATTTCTAGTGTAGCTACATTACATAGGATACAAAGCAGGACACACAAAGCTGTAGATCTTGGGATGGCTTGCTGGGACTGATACAGTAGTACTACGGTAGTTTTTCCACTATTAAAAAAAACAAAATAGCAAAGGCCTTTAAAATGCAGGCGACATTTGATTTTATGTTTCATTTTATTTTTGGTTCATTGGGCTTGTTTCAGGGCTTGTTCACATCTGTATTGTAGGCGCCATTCACAGTCTCCATTGCAGATTTCATTCAAATCCTGGACAGCATACCAGAAGCCCGGCAGACCTCTTTATATTCAATGGGATCTGCTTGGTGCTCTCCACAGCAGTGCTTCAGACCAAATAAATTACCAAGTAGCCATTGACTCCTAAGCTGGAAAATTAGGTAGCCAATAAACATTTTTATTTGCTAAATTAAAAAATATATATTATAACAAATAAGATTTACTGTATGAAGTGCCACATATGCCCCATGCAGGGTATATTACAACCAGCCCCCTCCTGCATGCACCAACTCCCTCCCCCACACACAATATAATTATTTCCTGCCCCCTCCTATGTGTTCAATATAATTGTATTTAAATTGCAACACAGGTTGCTCATATTCCATCCCTCCACTCATGCATAGAGAAGCCACTCATCTCCCGCCTCGGTCCTTGGGCATGCTGCTTATCTCCCCTTCTTCCTCCTTTGTCTGTAGTCAAGCTGCTGATCTGAAGGTTCACCCAGCAATTTCCTGCTGTTGGAACTGTGGCTCAAGTTAGTTCAAAGGGGTAGATGGCACTGAGGAGAGAACCTGGAAGCAGGACGCATGTTGCTCCGCAAGCTCAAATCGGGCCATGTCAGTGTTAGTGGTTGGGCCATCTGTGCAGAAGAAAGATCTCTCATGTTACAGCTGTGCACAGTGTGGCAGCAGGGCTAGGTGCAAATGGTGACAAGATTTTCCAATCTTGCAGCCATTTGCAAAGTCATTAGGTCTCCATCTGGAACCCTGTACAGGATGCATCTGTTCTTGTCGGGTATTTACGTTTTCCAGCTCCCATAATAAAACAAGAAAACAGAATCCATGAACAGTGATGTGAACAAGTTCTATATATGGTTAGACAGAGAAGTTTCTTTATTTTAACTAATATGTTCTAAGTCATATAGATGTATCCTCTTAGCGTACCTAACTATTCAGATGACTTTTCAGAATAAGCTGCCATGTATGAATACATGAGGAATAACACTATATCTGGCCAGTATGAGACTTGTATCATGCATTTTTCTGCTATTTTCCCCTTTGCTGGCTCTATCTCTAATTATCACCTGTCCCTGAGCTGGTGGAAGGAGACTAGCTGTTACGATGGCTCCATATACTGCACATATAGGAGAGCAGGATATCTTCTTCTTGAATTCTATGTAGCATGCTTTAATTTGTAACAGCATCATGGATGACACTGCCCAGCAGTACAAGAGGAGCTAGCATCACCTTATAAGTCTCCTTACTCATCTTTTATGTGTCCCCACACCCCTTCTGGGCGTTCTCCTTGGGGAGAGACTATACCATCCCCTGACCCACTCACCCCCTAGGTGTTTCCACACACTTTTTGGGTGCTCTCCTTAAGGAAACACGACACTGCTTCTGACCTACAGTAGTTGTGACACACAAAACACTATTATCCACAGCAGAGTCCGTGGCAGTTTCTCTGCTTTCCTCTCTGCCTCTGCAGCAGGTTCCTCCTCTCTCTTCTGCTTTCCATTGACTTCCATGGGCACCATTTTAATATGACCAAAGATTCAATAGCAACCGTACCAAGGGGCAAACTATATATGCAACCTGTGCATCTGCACAAAGGCTCTGTAAACAAAACAGGCAATCTGCCACCATAGGGCTTACTCAGATGGGTGTAATTCTGTGTATGCCGTCTATGTGTACAACTGACTACACTCAGACAACACACAGACTCATTACAGTCAACAGGGCTATTTAGACATGCATTTTTTTACACAGCCCAATGGTCAATGTAACAAAATCGTAGCAGGCCCTATTCTGGGCTGTTTTCTTGGGTGACAGTTGCCCATTTAAGTCAATGGATGAACGGAAAAAAAAATGGAGAGCAGATAGAAGACATCCGTGTGCGCTCTGCTTTTAACAGATTGTTGCTAAGTAAGTCTAGAAGTAAAACGCAGGTGAGAAATGCTGAGTGCAGCTGGCACCTGGATTCACCAGTTCAATCACTATCACAAGTCCAGGTGCCAGCCCAAATCAGCAAAACTTCACCTGTGTTTTGTAGCTGACAGATGCGGTGTGTAACAGAGCTTTACAGCATTTTGATAATTAGATCCTATTACATTATTCCTTTGATTGTTGTGCAAACTTTAGATTCTGGACACGTGAAAACCACAGAGAGCTTGAAGAATAGGGACATTTCGTCCAGCGTTGTTAACAAAAATAGATGTATCCATGTTCAGTATGTTTATATCAATTTTTAGTTTTTTTCTACAGATACATCGGTAGAAACAGTGTGGTGGAATGGGCGCTCTTCCGCCTTCAGATGCAGATACACAGCAGAAGAGATTTGCTCTTCAATATCAGCAGCTTCTCAAAAAATAACATGGTAAATAAATGCCTACTGATGTTACTAAATCATGTTTAATGTATTCGTACCAGATGCCTCAATCCTATAGAAAGTGCTGTAGCGCTTTCGAGAAAACGTTTTTATCGCTGCCTCACCGCCCCTTCAGCTTGCCCCTTTCCGAAATGACTCTAAAGTAAAACATAATTCAATTGGGGTAGCCGCCACCAAGTAATTCCCACAGTTGGGGCAGCATTAACTCTAACCAGTTCTCTTTAAATAAAAGAGGTAATATATCACCCTCCACCTCCTGTCCTGGCACAGAATTTTGTCCCAAAACCACAAGATGGCTTTAAACTCCGACACAGTTTGGATAGAAGTAAAATTGCCTTTCATAGCCACTGTCTATGTGACATTAAGATCCGCTTCCCCGTCTTCTCTGGGCTGATGTTTAAATGTTTTCTTGTTAATTATTATTTCAGAAAAAGGATTTTGAGAAGCTGAAGAGCTTGCTATCCGTGCGTCCAAGGCAAAGGAGTCCGGAAGTTCTCCGACAGGTAGAGTAAAAGCTTCTTGTTTGCTCTAGAATATTGATTAACTAATGTAAGTGCTGCTGCCCTGCTTTAATTACAATAAGCATGTCATTCATTGCTATCTGGTTAATTGGCACTTTACACCACTCTGAATATGTAGGATAAAAGTTCATCCACTTCCTGTTTGTTTATATGGGCTTTTTTATCACTGAAGTTCAAAAAGCAATGTCCAAGTCAGAGATCAGCAGTTTATTATTATTATTGTACAATTTACCTTTACTGTTGCATAAATCATGTTTTTTTTAATGCTGGGTTCACACAGGGCGAAATGTCCGTGCGGACATTCTGCACAGAAATTCCGACCCGCGTTTTTCATCCCGGGATTAGCCAGCAAATGCTGTTCACACACTGCGGCCAAGCCGCGCTGAAATTGACATGCGGCGCGGAAATCAAAGACGCAGCATGTCAATTCTTTCTCTGATTCCACAGCGGCCTCTCTCCTCTTCATGGGGAGATAGGCCGCAGTGGAATGCAGGAGGCGAAGCCGCTTCAAAATCCGCGGCTAAATGCATTGGGTTTTGAAGCTGCGCTTATTCCGCAGAAATCTCACGTTTTTTCTGTGCGGTAGCTCCGCGAGATTTCCGTGGGGTTTCGGTCCCGTGTGAACCCAGCCTGACACTTATATTGGGCAATATATTTTGCAACACTGTACACAAAATATGTATTCTGTATTAATAATGATTTATAGCAAACTTAGGGCTCATGTCCACAAGTGGGTCGGATTCCGCATGCGGGAGCCCGCAGTAGAATCTGACCATGCCCGCGGCCGAGAACCCTGCTTACCCGTCCGGGCCTTCTTTTTTCGGTATTGTGGATGTGTGCAGAAGTAGTCCAGTACTTTTTTTTTCAAACTCCTGCTTTCCAGCAGAATCCATGGTCCAACCGCAGTGGCAGCTGCGGAGGGACGCAGATCGGACAGTTTCCATTGACTTCAATGGAAGCCGTCCATATGGGAACCACACTGAAATGGAGCATGCTGTGATTTGTTTTCCGCATGCGGAATCTGGAAAACAAATCTGCCTGTGTGAATTCAAGTGCAGTTGTCCATAGTTCCCTACGGGCGGCTTGAACTGCAGATCTTCGCACGGATTACTCAATTCAAATCCGCCCGTGGATATTGAGCCTTATGCTATGATATGTGTTTAATCTGTCATCCGTGTAGGACTGACCAATAGAATGCTCACTGTTTGCAAGAACGGAGGAAGTGTTTTGGCTTTTACCAGACACATTTGCCACCATTATTCATGCACCGTCTCAAATACAACAGCTCAGCTAAGTGAATGGGACTGAGCTGCAATACCAGACACAGCACACAGATACAAGAGGCACTGTTTTTGGTAGAAGTCGAAGGTAAATGACAGTATGACTCCCCTCCACTTAAAGCAAGTACTTAGTTTTATTGTAGCAAGTGTTAAAGGGCCACTACGGGAAAACACATTTTTCCATACCTGCCCGCCTCACCTGTTTACCTGTCACATTCTGGATGTCTTCTCTGTATACTCTAACCACTTCCATACAGTGCAACCACCTGTCTGATGCTTATTAGGCAGCATGTTGAAGCTAAGATTTTTACTTTTAGTTTCACATCAGTACCATGATGCATCAGTGCAGCATTAGCTAGAGGCTGTACCATTTTTGCCTGCTCGGGGACAGTTTAATTATCATTACTCTCTATATTCACCTAAATAACCTACAGACTATAAGTATACAGTCAGGATAATGAGCTGTGATCACCTCTATTATAACTGTGTGACAAGAGCTGTGTGATCGTCATCAGTATTTGTCACAGGAGTGTCTGTGTTCCCCTCCAGGCAGTTTCTGTGATAGATTCATCTAATAGCATCAGACAAACTGAGATTTTGACTAAAAAATCAATGTATAACCTCAAGTAGATCTGAGCTGGTCAGAACTGAGATCACATGACCAACTGAGGAAAAAGAGGCCAGAAGTTTAGACAGAAAGAAATAACTAAGGTAACACTTATACACTGGGGGAAATAGCTACATAATCACTGGAGTAGCCCTAAATGGTCCATGGGGGATTAGTGTCTTATTCGGATTCTTATATAGTTACATGGTAAGGTTAAAAAAAGACAAGTTTATCAAGTTCAACTGGTGACACGAATAAAAAGAAGGAATGGGGAGGGGAAACCTTAGAATTTAGTTATCCTCCATTGATCCAGAGCAAGGCAGAAAATTGAAAACTTACTTCTTTTTCCTAAAGATACAGTTTTGTCTAAAGAAGAACAGAGCATTTCAGAGCCTTAATGATAAGATACAACTAGAACTCTGTCAGCATTTCATCTACCAAGAGTAAGTATTCAAATCATACAGAGTAGCAAACTGGACACATTGAGAGAAATCGAATATATAAATTGAAATCCACTTTTACACTCAGTTATTTAAAGTGAACCTGTCAGCTTGACCATGCTGTCCAAACTACAGGCATCAATACAAAAAGCTCTTCAAGGCATTACAATCAATTGGTGCCACTAAAAGTTACCACTTCTTCCATGAAAACAAGCCCTCGTACATCTACACTACCGTTCAAAAGTTTGGGGTCACCCAAAAAATTTTGTGTTTTCCATGAAAAGTCACACTTATTCACCACCATGCGTTGTGAAATGAATAGAAAATAGAGCCAAGACATTGACAAGGTTAGAAATAATGATTTGTATTTGAAATAACATTGTTTTTACATCAAACTTTGCTTTCGCCAAAGAATCCTCCTTTTGCAGCAATTACAGCATTGCACACCTTTGACATTCTAGCTGTTAATTTGTTGAGGTAAGCTTGTGAAATTGCACCCCACGCTTCTAGAAGCATCTCCCACAAGTTGGATTGGTTGGATGGGCACTTCTGGCGTACCATACGGTCAAGCTGCTCCCACAACAGCTCAATGGGGTTCAGATCTGGTGACTGCGCTGGCCACTCCATTACCGATAGAATACCAGCTGCCTGCTTCTGCTGTAAATAGTTCTTGCACAATTTGGAGGTGTGTTTAGGGTCATTGTCCTGTTGTAGGATGAAATTGGTTCCAACAAGCGCTGTCCACTGGGTATGGCATGGCGTTGCAAAATGGAGTGATAGCCTTCCTTATTCAGAATCCCTTTTACCCTGTACAAATCTCCCACCTTACCAGCACCAAAGCAACCCCAGACCATCACATTACCTCCACCATGCTTAACAGATGGCGTCAGGCATTCTTCCAGCATCTTTTCATTTGTTCTGCGTCTCACAAACGTTCTTCTTTGTGATCCAAACACCTCAAACTTGGATTCATCCGTCCACAACACTTTTTTCTAGTCTTCCTCTGTCCAATGTCTGTGTTCTTTTGCCCATCTTAATCTTTTTCTTTTATTGGCCAGTCTCAGATATGGCTTTTTCTTTGCCGCTCTGCCCTGAAGCCCAAAATCCCGCAGCCGCCTCTTCACTGTAGATGTTGACACTGGTGTTTTGCGGGTACTATTTAATGAAGATGCCAGTTGGGTACCTGTGAGGCGTCTGTTTCTCAAACTAGAGACTCTAATGTGCTTATCTTCTTGCTTAGTTGTGCAACGCGGCCTCCCACTTCTTTTTCTACTCTGGTTAGAGCCTGTTTGTGCTGTCCTCTGAAGGGAGTAGTACACACCGTTGTAGGAAATCTTCAATTTCTTAGCAATTTCTCGCATGGAATAGCCTTCATTTCTAAGAACAAGAATAGACTGTCGAGTTTCAGATGAAAGTTCTCTTTTTCTGGCCATTTTGAGCGTTTAATTGACCCCACAAATGTGATGCTCCAGAAACTCAATCTGCTCACAGGAAGGTCAGTTTTGTAGCTTCTGTAACGAGCTAGACTGTTTTCAGATGTGTGAACATGATTGCACAAGGGTTTTCTAATCATCAATTAGCCTTCTGAGCCAATGAGCAAACACATTGTACCATTAGAACACTGGAGTGATAGTTGCTGGAAATGGGCCTCTATTCACCTTTGTAGATATTGCACAAAAAACCAGGCATTTGCAGCTAGAATAGTCATTTACCACATTAGCAATGTATAGAGTGCATTTGTTTAAAGTTAGGACTAGTTTAAAGTTATCTTCATTGAAAAGTACAGTGCTTTTCCTTCAAAAATAAGGACATTTCAATGCGACCCCAAACTTTTGAACGGTAGTGTATATCAATGGTAAAAAAAAAACCTTTTGGCTTTCAAAATGCGGAGATAACAAAAAACACTGCATCCTTGAAGGGAGTCTGTTTGAAGTCTGTTTCCAAACTGCCGGCATGATGTTATAGAGCAGGAGGAGCTGAGCAGATTAATATATAGTTTATGGAGAATGTTTCCGTATACCTTGTATTATATTCTTTTATATCTCTGCACATATTGAGCTGAAGAGTCCAGTGGGCGGAGCTATCAGTGATTGACAGTTGTGTATGACTGCTGTTCATACAGGGGTAGCTGTCAGTCACTGATAGCTCCGCCCACTGGACTGTTCAGCTTAGAATGTGCAGAGATATAAATGAGTAAAATACAGGTTATACTGAATCTTTCCCCATAAAACTATATACTAATCTGTTCAATTCCTCCTGCTATATAACATCATGCCTGCAGTTTGGACAACATGTTCGAGCTGAAGGCAAACGGTGGTCACATGAAATATTGATTTGATTTAAAATTTATTTTTGTTCATTCACTTTGCATTTTGTTAATTGACAAAAATAAACTATTAACCCTTTCCAATCCAATTTGTATCCTGTTTTCCTAGGGGGCTTACCCTTTTTCTGCCATTATACAATGATGCAAACTGCTGGCTAAAGCCAGTACTGCATGAGGTGACATGTTGGATAGGCTCCGACAGCAGAGAGGCTGGCAATATACAGTAAGAGAACTCCGATGGATGTCTTCCAACATCAGAGCTGTACAGCCTTAAAGGGGTTGTCCCGCGAAAGCAAGTGGGTCTATACACTTCTGTATGGCCATATTAATGCACTTTGTAATGTACATTGTGCATTAATTATGAGCCATACAGAAGTTATAAGAAATTTTTCACTTACCTGTTCCGTTGCTAGCGTCCTCGTTTCCATGGAGCCGTCTAATTTTCAGCGTCTAATCGCCAGATTAGACGCGCTTGCGCAGTCCGGGTCTTCTTCTTTTCTGAATGGGGCCGCTCGTGCCGGAGAGCGGCTCCTTGTAGCTCCGCCCCGTCACGTGCCGATTCCAGCCAATCAGGAGGCTGGAATCGGCAATGGACCGCACAGAAGCCCTGCGGTCCACCGAGAGAGAAGATCCCGGCGGCCATCTTCAGCAGGTAAGTTAGAAGTCACCGGAGCGCGGGGATTCAGGTAAGCACTGTCCGGTTTTCTTTTTTAACCCCTGCATCGGGGTTGTCTCGCACCGAACGGGGGGGGGGGGTTGAAAAAAGAAAAAAAAAAACGTTTCGGCGCGGGACAACCCCTTTAAATCATAATGTCTTCAGAGGTGAGGTCAGACAGTGCATTGGAAATGGTTAACTCTTCTATTTTTGAAAGTATTTGGTCCCATATTGATGCCATTTTAAATCCGTGGCAAAACCATACTGTATAATGGAAAATAAATCCGTCCATGTCCTGTAAGATGCTATATTTTGCCCTAGAAAGACTGCTTTCATTATGGAATCCCTGTGTAATATGGTGCTGTACAATAACAGGATACACTAGAAAATAGCTTTCTTTATTTCTACTTACATCAGTCTAATTGCCTGTGCCATACCAAACCTTATCTAGCTAACTTGATGTTATTGTTCACAACTGCAGGGCTGATGGGCAAATTGCAAAGGTTAATGCTATACCAATAATATTACATGGTATTTGTGCTTTTACAGATATGAATCAAACACCTTAGTAATTAAACAAGGACACGTACCGTGTGAGTGTTATATAGTATTATCTGGACAGTTAGAAGCAACAATAGAGGAATCAAGTTCAAAGAAGCGAAGTTCATCGTCGTCTACATTATATGAAGTTGAAGAAGGAGATTTTTTGGGGGTAACTATTTGGGAATTTGCGTTTTTTTTATCCTAACAATTAATAATGTACAACTCTAGTAGCTGCTAGGGGAAAGTTCTGAGAGAAGCCTAAATTATGTAACCAGTTGTCTAACTTGTTTATTACTTTTGATGGAGTTAAATGAATTGTATATCACATGTGGCAGTGGGGACCACAAGGATTTCTGCAAGCCATGTTCAGATGGATCGGACTGTTGCAAAAATTTCTGAAGCTAATCTACCACATGTGAGTACACCCTAAGGGCGCCCACCCACTGGCGATTTTTTTTTTCTTTGCGTTTTGCGTTTTTTCTCAAGAGCAATTAGAATTGAATGTACTCCTGTCCACTGGCGTTTTTTTTTGCGGTGCGTTGCGATTTTTAACATAGGAACTGTCAGTTGCATATGTGTCCTTATTTTTCTCCTAATGCACCCATGAATGTCAATGGAAATTAATGGAAAAGGCGCGAAAAAGCCGCGAAAACGCCGCAAAAAACACCGCGAAAAACACATGGAAAACGCGGCAAAAATGCGCCGAAAACGCTGCGTTTTTCACGCACGAAAATCGCAAACGCCAGTGGGTGGGCGCCCTAAGGGTGCATTCAGACGACCGTATATCGGCTGGGTTTTCACACCCAGCCGATATACAGCGTCTCTCTCTGCAGGGGGAGGAGGCTGGAAGAGCTGGGAGCAGTGCTCTGAGCTCCCGCCCCCTCTCTGCCTCCTCTCGACCCACTCTCCGCCCCTCTGCACTATTTGCAATGAGAGAAGGCAAAACGGGGGCAGGGCTAAGTTCTGGAAATTAGCCCTGCCCCCTCCCGCCTCTCCTCATTGAAAATAGTGCAGGGGGGCGGAGAGTGGGTTAAGAGGAGGCAGAGAGGGGGCAGGAGCTCAGAGCACTGCTCCCGGATCTTCCAGCCTCCTCCCCCTGCAGAGCCCTAAACTCCCTTCTCAGCCCTAAACCGCAGCCCCCTTTGACGGATCTCAGTGCTGAAGAGCTGGCTGCCTACTTCAAAAAGAAAATTGATGACATCCGTCAGGAAATAACTTCCCAATCCCAGACTAGCCCTGACCCTAGTCTTGTCAGCACTGCATCTAGCTCCTGCTCACTGGCTGTACTCAGACCAGCGACAGAGGAAGAAGTCTCCAAATTGCTCTTCTCTGCTCGCCCCACCACCTGCGCTAGCGACCCCCTCCCCTCACACCTCCTCCGATCCCTCTCCCCAGTGGTCATCTCCCATCTCACCACTATATTCAACCTCTCTCTGACCTCTGGCATCTTTCCCTCTTCTTTCAAACACGCCATCATATCCCCACTGCTAAAGAAGCCGACTCTGGACGTGACTGATGCTGCCAACTACCGACCCATCTCTAATCTCCCCTTCATCTCCAAACTACTAGAACGCCTGGTTTACTCCCGCCTTGTAAGCTATCTATCAGAGCACTCTCTCCTAGACCCCCTACAGTCTGGCTTCCGACCTGAACACTCGACAGAAACTGCCCTTACAAGGGTATCCAATGACCTACTGACAGCCAAATCGAGGGGCGATTACTCCCTACTGATCCTCCTCGACCTTTCCGCAGCATTTGACACTGTTGACCACAAACTCCTCCTCAGTATGCTACGCTCCATTGGCCTAAAGGACACTGCTCTCTCCTGGTTCTCCTCCTACCTATCTGACCGCTCTTTCAGTGTCTCCTTTGCTGGCTCTACCTCCCCTCCTTTCCCCTTGCTGTTGGGGTCCCCCAGGGCTCGGTCCTCGGCCCCCTTCTTTTCTCTATCTACACAGCCCCTATTGGACAAACAATCAGGAGATTTGGCCTCCAATACCACCTGTATGCTGACGACACCCAGCTATACACCTCTTCCCGGGACATCTCTGCACCTTTCCTCCAAAACATCACCGACTGTCTGTCTGCCGTCTCTAACACTATGTCCTCTCTCTACCTAAAACTAAACCTCTTTAAAACTGACTTACTGGTATTTCCACCCTTCACTAACCGACCTCATCCTGACATCTCCATCTCAATGTGTGGTGCCACCATAACTCCTAGACAACATGCCCACTTTCTTGGGGTCATATTCGATTCTGATCTCTCTTTTACCCCCTACATCCAATCTCTGGCCCGAACATGTCAGCTGCACCTCAAGAACATCGCAAGAATCCGCTCTTTTCTCACTGTGGACACGTTAAAAACACTTACTGTTGCCCTCATCCACTCCCGGCTTGATTATTGCAACTTGTTGCTGATCAGTCTCCCCTGCACCAGACTCTACCCTCTACAATCCATCCTGAATGCAGCAGCCAGGCTCATCTTCCTGTCCAGATGCTACTCGGATGCCTCTGCCCTGTGCCAGTCACTGCACTGGCTGCCCGTTAAATACAGAATTCAATTTAAACTCGCTACCTTCATCCACAAAGCCCTCCACAGTGCAGCGCCCCCCTATATTGCCTCCCTCTCAATATCCATCAACCAGCCCGGGCTCTCCGCTCTGCTAACGAAACCAGACTGCACACCCCTTTAATTCGAACTTCTCATTCCCGCCTCCAGGACTTCTCCAGAGCAGCACCGGTCCTCTGGAACGCACTACCAAAGGCTACCCGAGCAATCCAGGACTCGCAGAACTTCAGGCGTGCTCTAAAAGTGCACCTCTTCAGGGAGGCATACCTCATTCCCTAAAAGAAAAAAAAAACCCCACTGTACTCTGCCTGATAACATGCTCCCCGACCTACTGACTGCAATCCCTGCTAGCCCTCATAAACCGCTTCTGCAGTCATACCGATTCTGCCATCACATGGCTAAATGTCTGATCATTGTCTATGTGTATAGCGTCCCTCACACTCCACCTCGCCATACCGTGCACATCTCCAGACCCTTTACCTTCTGTATCACCCCATTACTTGTAGTATGTAAGCTCGTTGGAGCAGGACCCTCACCCCTCTTGTTTCCATCAACTGAATACTATGTAACCGTGGTTCTGTAATGTTTGTACTTTTGTCTTTTTGTATTCCCCCTGTCTATGTAAGCGCTGCGGAATATGTTGGCGCTATACAAATAAAGATTATTATTATTATTACCTGATAGTGATTTGGCACTTCATCTAATTGCCATAGTTCCCTTTTACACAGGACGACCTGTTGGGCATAGATGTCTGACAGCCAGGTCATCCCAGCGATAATTGTTCCTGTGCTTTTAAACAGGAATGATCATCGCTAGTGAATGGAGGCAGAGCGGGACGAGGATCATTCCAGCCTGCCTGCCTCCATTCACAATAAACTAGCAGTTGTTCATTAGTGAGTGACTGCTTGTTAACACCAGCTGATTCTAAGTTCAGTTTTCTGTATGCAGAAACTGAACGACAAACAAGAAGCGAATGAAGTTCATTGTTCAGTCGAGGTATGCATTTACACTGAAAGATAACCATTTAGATTCCCACTGGATGTGGAATCTAAATGATTTATCGGCTCATTTAAAAGGGCCCTTAATGATAGACCCTGTAAGTTCACCGCCCGGTTGCAGCTTTCATCCAACTAGGTTTCTATTATCCTCACTATGTCATAGTTTTCCTCAGATAGTATTACTTCTAGTTCATCAACCTTATTGGTCTAATTTCTAGCATTAGTCAATATATAATTTAGAAAGTTTGGGTTATTTTTTATTTTAAGTGTATCTGTATTAACTGTTCTGCCAGTTCTAATTGTACTAACCCCTGCCAGCGCTCCACCCCTATTTACATTACTTAGTCCCAGGTCACGGTCTATACTGTCTTTTCCTCTATCTATGTGGTTTCCTTTCCCGCCAGTCCCTAGTTTAAACACTCCTCCAACCTTCTAGCCATCTTTTTCCCCAGCAGAGCTGCAGCCCCTTGCCCCATTGTAATACAACATATCCCTACGGTAGAACCTGTTGTCAACAGCAAAGTTGGACCAATTCTCTATGAACCCAAACCCCTCCTTCCTACTCCAACTCTTGAGCCACCTGTTCACCTCCCTAATCTCCCTATGCCTCTTCAGTGTGGCACACGGTACAGGTAGTATTTCAGAAAATACTATCCTTGCCCTGAGTTTATGTGCTAGTTTCCTGAAATCATTTTTTGAGGACCATCCACCTACCTTTAACTTTGTCATTGGTGCCACTATGCACCATGACTGCTGGATCTTCACCAGCCCCTCCCAATAATCTGTCAGTCCAGACCAGAATGTGTCAAACCTGAGCGCCAGGAAGACAACACATTGTTCAACAATGCCTGGCTTTGTGGCAGATTGCTGTGTCTATCCCCCTAATAATTGAGTCCCCCACTACCAGGACCTGTCTAGCTTGCCCTGCTCTCCTATACCCCTTCTTACTGAAGCAGACATCCCCCTGGTGGACAGAAGGTATGTCATGCCACAGTGCTAAACCTGTAATAGCATTCCCTTCATCTGCCAACTTTGCAAACCTGTTGGGATGCGCCAATTCAGGGCCAGCCTACCTGGCCATCTTACCTCTACCCCTCCTTCTATAACTCAGCTAGCTGCCTGATCATCCTGCATTCTCATACTACCATCCAGCCCCACATCTGCCCCAGCAAGTGTCTGCTCAGTGAGCGGCAAACCCCGCCAATGGATCTCAGTATTCCAAGTCACACATTTAGATCCAGGATCTGGGCTTCCGAATGTGCAATGCACTCACATTTCATACAGCAGTATGCTCCCTCGAACTACTGTTCAAAGACTGCATACTAGGCACAAGATGTACACTGGACGGCATTGTCAATCATAGAGCACATTCCAAATGGGGATGGTGCAGATAAAAATCAAGTAATTTATAGAAACAGTAAATAGTTATGTGACTCCCTTTTAAAGTCCCCTGATCTTAAAGTCATACGATTTTAAGTCAAACACACTTAAATCAACCACACGTCGCCATGCTCCAACACTAGCAAAAGCCAGACTCCTACTGTACACTGATGAAGGGCAATAACCCGGAAACAGCTGTATGTACATGGAGTCTGGCTTTGCTTTTAATTCCCAGTCATTGTAACAAGACTTGTATAAAAAGTCCCACTTTGACTCGAAGGAATGCTGCCTTTCAATAGGTGGCACTGTGGAGGATTTATTCCATCTCCCTTATTTGCATATTACCCAGAGGAGCGTGCATGGCCATTTGAGTCTCCTCACTTAGTTTATAGTATATAGTTGCTCTCCCTAAGGAGAAAAGAGCGTTTCTGACCCATGCTCCAACAGTCGCTCTGTTTGGTTTTAATAGCTATCAGCAGCAGTAACTCCTACAATATTCCTCTGTTTGGAAAAGGGTCTTTCTGTGTGACCTTACATTCCATGCACAATAGATAGATGTTGATCATAATAGTCAATTTCAGCTTTTTCATGATTAGTATGAATTTTTATTCAATCACTTGTTTTTTTATAGGCCAGACTACGTGGCCTTTAAAAAGATAACCAAATATGTTCAAGTGTGACTATTTTTATTTTTGTAGATAACTTAGCCAAAAATTTTCTCTGAACAAATTTAAAATGTAAAATACTGTAAATGATGATGCTAAGTAATTTAATGTAGGTCTGCGGGTCAGATACTAATATGAACATGTTAGCAATAGAGATGAGCGAGCGTACTCACCCGCTCGTCTCTAAAGATTTGGGTGCCGGCAGGGGGTGAGGAGCGGCGGGGGATAGCGGGGAGGAACGGGGGGGGGGGAGATCTCTCTCTCACTCTCTCCCCCCGCTCCTCCATGCTCACTGCCGCAACTCACCGCTCTCCCCCGCCGGCACCCGAATCTTTACAGACGAGTGGGCAGGTACTCGCATAAGGCACTACTCGCTCCAGTAGTTTGCCTTAGTAAGTACGCTCGCTCATCTTTACTTAGCAACATTTACTTTGAACTGTAAAATGATGATACTTACAGTTAAAAAATTCTGCACAAGCTTCTTCGGTCATGTATTTTTATGGATTGTCAGTGAGTTTACAGACAATCCTGGATATGCTGGTTGTTTTCAGCTTTTTCTCAGATGCCTCTGCACTATGCCAATCGCTGCACTGCCTGCCCATCCATTACAGAACTAGATTCAAACTCCTTACCCTCCTGTCCATACATCACCCAGCCCACATACTCCGATCCGCTAACACATTTAGAATAAACGCCCCTCTAATACGAACCTCACATGCTCGCCTTCAGGACATCCTTAGAGCATCACAGGTCATCTGGAACTCTCTACCCCAAAACATCCGAACAATCCCCAACGCATGGACCTTCAGATGTGCCTTAAAGACGCACTTCTTCATAAAGACATACCAAGTCTCCTGATTCTAAACCTCCACCCAAACAACATCCCTCCTGCCCCTCCCTATGGCTCCCCACACTTTTCACTCTGCCCGTCGGGTACATCTCCTGCCCCTGTACCTCCTTACCACCCCACCGTTTGTTTCCTAATAACTGAATACCACATGTAGTTATTGTACTGTTTGTGCTCCCCGTGCTTTGAAAGCCCTGCGGAATTAGTTGGCGGTATACCACTAAAGATTATTAGTATTTTTATCACTTCCTCTTAACTTTATCAATTTTTTTCTGTCATCACATATTTGTCCAAAGTGTATAGGCACATGTAGACTTCATGCACAGAGTTTTAAGTGGGTTCTGTTTCACATCAATACAGCAGCATGTAGGAATCTGTGGGCCCATACTTTATCTTAGTGTTCCTTGGATGTTACATGGACTTCATGAGAATCTGTGAGAAAACAATCTTCATATGCATGCACCATAAAGTAGTATAAGGCCTCATACACATATACAGTATTTTCATGTAAATGTGAATTTCCTCATATAATAAACATATTTGAAGCTATAAATAATGTAGTTCTGTAGTAAATAATTTGTATGTGTCTCATAGTTCAATGACTGATATTGATGTAGCTAGAAGAATGGGTTCTCACATTTGTGTTTAGGCTTGTGGTAGTATTGGATAATTAAGGCCTATGAGCTATAACAGCTTATGTGTACAAGGTGAACATGTAACTAATGAGCTTTCTGATTAATTCAGTTCATTGATTTTTTTTCTTGATGTCGGCAGGATATCGGTCTTACTACCAATGAAAGACTTACATCATTTGTGTGCAAATCAGATGTGGAACTATTGGTGATTGACAAAGAGGTAATCAGAAACTTTCTAACTAGTATTACATAACTAGGGATTAATTAGATACAATCATTTTCTGTTCTCTGCATTGCAAATGATTACAAGTAAGGTTATGACTAAGTAACTAAGTTCTTGGGTAGTGATGAGTGAACTTTTGAAAAGTTTGGTTCGACTGATTTTCTGAATTTTGGCAAAAAGTGCAGTGGGGTCCGAATTAGTTTGAACCAAAACGGAACTTCACTAATACTCCTAAAATTGATGTGTAACACTGTCCAAGAGTCATAAAACTTCTCATTTTCATCTTCTCCCTCTTCCTCCAGAGGCTCAGTGGATAGCAGTAGTGCCTTGCAGTGTTTAAGTCCTGGGTTCAAATCTGACAAAGGACAATATCTATGTGGAGTTTGTATGCTCTCCTTGTGTTTGTGTGGGTTCTTCTTCTTCATAATCACTTGTATTCAGCATATACATTTTGAGAAGGAGAAAAATAAGTTAATTTAGTGGGTGTGGCTATGTTGACCCACTTGGGGTTGACCTGCAACACGGTTTAACTGTTTTAGTTTGCATAACACTACTCATGTGCAATTCCTAGGGACCTGACAATTGATGGGGTCCAAGGAAAGCTAGAACATAATGAGCCTCACTATTGCATGTAGTCCATGCCAAAATTTAAAATATTTAGAAATTTCATTTCTTGAAATCCCATCCACATAGCTTGTGCTGTGCATTTTCTGTAGTGGTTTGCACAGTAGAAATTTTGCTAAATTTACGCAATGTTTGAACTTACATTTGGAGTGATAATACTTGCTTTCGAATTTGCAAGTCCAGATGCAACCCGGAAATTATTTCTAAATCCTGAGCATCAGTGACACCCCATGTAAAAGCACCCTTAACATCAACCAGTACTCAAAGGATATTTGTAAATGAGGACAAAAAAAGGAATCAATCCCCTCAGCTTTGTAATTAAGACCCTTTATCATGTGAGAATCACAGCTCACTGACCCTCTGCTGAGCTAGTGCCCATCCCTTGCCTTCTATCCTTTTGGTAGCCATTTGGAATAAAATATGAAATAGAATTAAATATTGGAGAACATAAAAATACACATTTCTGCAGTGCAATTTATACATATAATATTTATGATGAACTGAAACATAATAGGACTTTATGACTTTATAAGTGAAATAACTAAAATGATGAAATAACACTTGTGTAAATGAGTTTTGTACCTCTAATACTGTAACCAACTGAGCATATTTCCCAGAGAAGAAACCACATCAATTACTCAGAATATCATTGCATTTATGGTCAAGGAATAAAAGGTGCATAATGATTTCTTTTTAAGTCCATTGTTTATGTGGCTTCCCTTCTACAAACCACTCAGACCCAATGATACATTTTTGATCCTTACAGAATTTGTACCCTAGTTTGGTTTTATAAAATTTCAAAATGGAAATGACAAAAAATGGAAGCGTTGTCCGAACCACAACCTCAAATTAACCTTTAAAATGACCTTCCAAAACAAAGCCAAAAAATGCAACTTTTTACAAAGTAAGAGAGCCCTCCCCACAATTATACTTAACTAGTTCATGCCTTTACAGAGATCCATGAGCATCTTTCTGTGAAGGATTCTTGGGTACAGATGTCTGTTTAGGTTCAGTTGTCAATTGTTGGCCAGAAACCGTGTGTGTTGCCAGTTGCCGGTAATACAATGAATTCTCCTTTTTTCTTCCTATTACCCAAATTGGTCCCACTTATATAGGGAGCTATTTAATAATGTTTCGGCGCTTGTAACACTTTGTAATATGTATTTTGTTAAAACTTTGTGGCTTAGAGTGGCTATAATCAGAACACAGCAACCCAGATTCAAACACTCCAGACGTGCTGACGTTGCTGTAGGCAACACTGTTTTGGTTCTTCAGCCTTTGCAGGAACAAGTCTTAGTCTTTAACACAAGTACATGTAAACTATCAAGCATCTCATACATTGCAGGCCACTTTAGTTATACACAATCTCTTAATATTTATCAGACCTCTTGTGACTGCGTAGACAGTTGACACATTTCACAGTGTCTAACATTCAGTTTCTGAAGCAAAACTTGACCGACGTTACCACAGCTTCTATGGTCTGACTGTCCAGGCATTCACTTTTTCAGATTGGAGGCCCCAGGGAATTCTCTAACAGTTCACATAACTCAGCTACTCCCAACCCCTCTACATTGGTTATCAGGGTTCTTGCAAGGTACTAAATCCAACCACGCCAACATTGCACCGCCCACTCATGCTTGCTTATGCTCCTCATAACTGTGGTTACACAGCAAGTCACGTGCCACACCTTGTGTTTTGTACCTCGTGTGTTGAGGGGCACAATCTATCTTCTCATTCATTCAAAGAGGCACAAGCATCGCTCAGCATGGTGACCGAATGCTTTATATCTTCCACATAAACATGTCCGCACGGGTCATGACAGCAACTGTTACAAATATCCAGCTGTACAGTTACGCATAAACGGTATAAGGTTTATACTATTGGGAATGTTTACTAAGTGGTATAGAAAAAGTCCCAAATTTTTGCAGAACCCCGCTTGCAACTTTTCTTTCTCCTACAGTGGTCTCAACACTTTTTTAAAAAGTGAGCGAGGTTGGGCAGGAGAGGCATGGCCACCCTAGGGCTGACAGATTTATGTATAATTTATGCCATACACTAGCATAAATTATGCCAGAAATGCACACCTGGTCAGGACCAAGCATACATTTCTAATATGGCACACAGAACTGTCGGGGATATGCTGAATACATGAAGAGGCATGCAGAGAACTGAATGACTTATCGGCTCTTTTATCTATGAACGACTGCCTGTTTAGTGTGATTGGAGGTGGGCGGACTGGAATGATCTCCGTCCCGCTCCACCTCCCTTCACTAAGCAATGCTCGTTCCTAGTTTTTTTTATTGTTGGGACGACCTTTCGGGTATCAGTGTAAAAGGGCCCTAAGGTAGCCATTTGTTAATATGGTTAATACTTAAAAACAATAAGTCATGCATTGTTAATCAGTTCCTGAAGTTAGCACAAAAGGATAATGAATGTTGTGGTGAGTAGTATATTGACTGTACCAGTAGCTGCTGCCAGTTTCCCGACAACAACAAAATATTTATGCATTTTCTAATATCATCTGCTTTAAAGGCAGCAGTCCGGGTGCTAGTCTACTCAATATAACTTACCTGTTTAAAGTCATAGCGTGTTCAGCAATGGCATACCTGTCACATAGATTGGATACAGTATGTCTTTTCTGTGCCATTGCAAAAGGATTCTCACATCAATATAGACAGGCTTAAAGAAAAAGTATCTGCTATATTTTTTTTTACTTAATAATACCAGATAGTAAAACACATTCTATTTTTCTAATCTCTTTTCATTTTCTGATTGTAACATAGTAACAGAGTATGAAGACAATGTCCATCTAGTTCAGCCTGTTTCAACCTCCTTGTTGATCCAGAGGAAGGCAAAAAACCCCAAGAGGCAGAAGCCAATTAGCCCTTTAGGGGAAAAAATTCCTTCCTGACTCCCTAATGGCAGTCAGACTAATCCCTGGATCAACCTCTGATAGTTCCCACCTGTCTGTATACCCGGATCAACAACCCGCTGGTCACCTAAAATTTATATTCTGTAATATCCTTCCGCTCTAGAAAGTCCCCTCTTAAACTCCTCTATGGATTTTGGCATCACCATGTCCTCAGGCAGAGAGTTCCACAGTCTCACTGCTCTTACAGTAAAGAACCCTTTACTGGAAACCTGCTTTCTTCTAGACATAGAGGATCTCCTCTTATTACTGTTGCAGTCCTGGGTATAAACATATCATGGGAAAGATCCTTGTATTGTCCCCTAATGTATTTATACATAGTTATTTGATCGCCCCATAGCCATCTTTGTTCCAGGGTAAATAATCACAATTTTGATAGCGTCTCCTTCTTACACCAACCCCGGAGCCACTTGTTTACCTCCCTAAGATCCTGCTGCCTTTCTAGTGTGGCTTTAGGTGCAGGCAGTATGTTTGAGAAAACTACCCTGGAGGTCCTCGCTCTAAGCTTGGACCCTAAGTCCCTGAAATCATTTTTGAGGGCCCTCTATTGACCTCTAATTGGTTCATTGGTGCCAACGTGCACCATGACCGCTGGATCCTCACCAGCCCCTCCCAGTAATCTGTCAATCCGATCTGCGATGTGTCGAACTCGAGCGCCAGGAAGACAACACACCGTTTGACGATCCCGGTCTTTATGTCCCCCTTATAATTGATTCCCCCCACCACTAGGATCTGTTTAGCCTGCCCTGCGCTCCCCGTACCCATCTCACTGGAGCAGTTTTCCCCTTGGCGTTCAGATTGTAGATTTCTAATTCCATTGCCAGTACATGACTATGGGGTTAGTCATCTTGCCTGGGCTGCAGTTAACACAATAAGAGAGGTGCTTTACATCAGCCTCATGGGCCATTCAGATAATGTACAGGAGTTGACCTACTGACTTCTATGGAAGAATGTTGTGTTCATGCTCTGTGACATGTCTAGAGGTCTTTGCGCAGGAAGGGGAAGGAAGTGAGCTGTAATCATCACCTATTTTCAATGGTAGTTCCTTTGCTAACTGTTGCGGCTTGTTGGTTGTGACCGCGTCGTGGCATGGTGGCCATGATGCAGGCTCTGACCCGTTGCCCCAGTTGCTACGCAGGACAGGGGTTGATGCACGTTGTGTAGAGATAGCTGGCTGCTATCTCCCAGTTTACTGCATATTTGTAGGCTAAGTAATAGTCATGCCTGAGAGAGGGTTTGGGGTGTGGTTCTCTAGCTGCTCTACCTATCAGCAGGTGGGAAGAGCTTTATATTTCTACGACGCCCTCTTCCGCTTGCTGCTGATTTCAGTTCTGTAGAGTAGTGATTGGTGTAGGTTGGTGCCTCTATGCTGGGTTAAACACTTCCTAATTCAGTTAAGTATTGTGTTTCCCCGAAAATAAGACCCTGTTTTATATTAAGTTCTGTCCCAAAAGAGGAGCTAGGTCTTATTTTCCAGGGGTATCTTATTAAACTTACCTAGCAGACTCGGCCCAGGTCCCTCCTGCTGCTCTGCTTTCCGCAGTCCTGAGCCGCACATGCAACATCACTTCCTGGTTACAGATTCATAAATCCTGCCTTCAGGAAGCGATGGCTGTGACTGGTAATTCAACTACTGCTCAGCCAATCAATGCAGCAGTGGATGAACCAATGCAATGGCTGTGATTGGTTTATCCAGCGCTGCTTTGATTAGCTGAGCAGCGGTGGAGGAACCATTCAACAGCCATCGCATTGTAGAGGTGGGATTTATGAATTGGCTGAGCCACAGCCAATCGCAGTCTTCATATTGGTTCAACCAGCTCTGCATTACATAGTAACATAGTAACATAGTATGTAAGGCCGAATGAAGACATTGTCCATCTAGTCCAGCCTGTCTATCCTACTGTGTTGATCCAGAGGAAGGCAAAAAACCCCAAGGCCAGAAGCCAATTAGCCCTTTTGGGGGAAAAATTCCTTCCCGACTCCCTAATGGCAATCAGACTGTTCCCTGGATCAACCCCTAATAGTTCCTACCTGCCTATATACCAGGATTTACACTTAACCTAATATTTATATCCTGTAATATCCTTCTCCAGAAAGACATCAAGTCCCCTTTTAAACTCCTCTATGGATTTTGCCATCACCACTTCCTCCGGTAGAGAGTTCCACAGTCTAACTGCTCTTACAGTAAAGAACCCCTTTCTGTGTTGGTGATGAAACCTACTTTCCTCTAATCGTAGCGGATGTCCTCTTGTTACCGTCGTGGTCCTGGGCGTAAACAGATCGCGGGAGAGATCCATGTGTTGTCCCCTCATGTACTTATACATGGTTATTTGGTTGCCTCTTAACCTTCTTTTTTCTAGAGTAAATAGTCCCAATATTGATAACCTCTCGGGGTATTCCAGTCCCGTCATTCCATGTATTAGTTTAGTTGCCCTTCTTTGAACCCCCTCAAGCACTGTGACATCTTTCCTGAGCACCGGTGTCCAGAATTGTACGCAGTATTCCATGTGAGGTCTGACAAGTGCCTTATATAATGGAAGGATAATGTTCTCGTCCTTCGCCCCTATACCTCTTTTCATGCACCCCAAGACTTTATTTACCTTTGCAGCAGCTGACTGGCATTGGTTACTCCAGTTTAGTCTATTATCCACTAATACCCCCAGATCCTTTTCCATATCACTTTTCCCTAGTGGTACCCCATTAAGTGAATATTTGTGACATCCGTTCCTCCTGCCCATGTGCATAGTCTTACATTTTTCAACATTGAACTTCATTTGCCATTTTTCTACCCAAGCCCCCAGCTTATCCAGGTCCGTTTGTAGCCGCACATTGTCCTCCGTTGCATTAATTATATTGTATAATTTTGTGTCATCTGCAAATATTGATATTTTGCTGTGCAGCCCCTCTATCAGGTCATTGATAAATATGTTGAACAGAGTGGGGCCTAATACTGAACCTTGTGGCACCCCACTAGTGACTGTGGTCCAATCGGAGTATGAGCCATTTATTACCACCCTCTGCTTTCTATCGTTGAGCCAATTTTTTACCCACTTACACACGTTTTCGCCCAGTCCGAGCTGCCTCATTTTGTATATTAGCCTATTATGTGGCACGGTGTCAAAGGCTTTAGAGAAGTCCAGATATACAAGATCAATAGATTCTCCCTGGTCCAGCTTAGAGCTTACTTCATCGTAGAAACTGATCAGATTTGTCTGACATGAGCGACCCTTCAGGAATCCATGCATTGATTGACTGAGCAGCAGTCGAAGAACCAATCACAGCTATTGCTTCCTGGAGGTGGGATTTATGAATCCCGAAACCAGGAAGTGGTGTTGTATGAGTATGAGCAGCAGGAGGGACCTGGCCTGAGCTTGTTCTTTTTTTATGTAGTGTTACTAGGGCTTATCTTAAGGGCATGGCTTATTTTCAAGTTTCCCCCAAAAATAGCCTAGGTCTTATTTTTGGGGAAACAGGGTACTGGTGTTGTTTTTTGTTACCTTTATTGTTTAGTTTTGCTTTGTTAGTGCACCTCTCCAGGGGTTCCTGCAAAGGATAGTGAGGGCCCAGGATAATTGTCCTTATCAGGACAATTACTCTGCTTGTAGGCAGAGGCTCCTCACTTCCCTGTTAGGTAAGGCACAGGTTTTTTTCATCTTATTGTTCCTTGAGTGGTGTTCACTGTCCAACAGAGTTTTGGTGTCACTCTGCGTCCCTGCTGTGACGAGGTGTGCCTGGCGGTCGTGACACTATCTATATATAGGTGTTACCTTTTATTGCAGTCCTGCCTGTGATGATAATGAGATGACTGCTGAGATGTTTTCTCTACAGAACAGAAAGTATCAGACTAGTATTAGACTTAGTGGTCAGTGTGAATACTGCAAGATTATAGGATTTATTTAACTATATGTCGTGATGTTGAAAATTTAAAAAAGCACCAAAAATTCTAAAATATGTTAACATGACACATTGAACTTATTTTACATTCTGCTAAAATGTAAGATAAGAAGCAGATTCATAGCAGACTAGACTCACAGGTCAAGATGTTCTGAAAACCTTTTTTGGCACGTAACAGCACGATGAAAGGCAAAAATGAGTAGGAACTGAATGACCAACAGAATATCAAGGATAGGTGGAGGGAATGCTTAGAGAAACTATATGCTTGCAACCACATGCCTGGACCATTGCATGAAGTGGAGCCTGTGGACTTGGAGCCCTCGATTATGGAGTCAAAAGTGGTTATGGCAATGAAACAACTAGCCAAAAATAAAGCACCAGGCATAGATAACATACCGTCAGAGCTATTGCTGCCAGTACCAGTGAAAACCATCACAGCACTGTGCCAAGCAGTATGGGCATCCACACAATGGCCACAGGACTAGAAAAGATCTGTTTTCATCCATATACCAAAGAAAGGCAACTCCCAGAATTACTCCAACTACCGAACAATAGCCCCCATTCCGCATGCAAGCAAGATCCTTCTCAAAATTATATAGGAAAGACTACAGTACTTGAAGTGGCACTCATTGATATGTAAGCAGGATTCAGGCAATGATGCGGCACCTGCAACCAAATTGCAAACCTGTGATGGACCATGGAAAAAGCTTGAGAATACCAAAAGAATATCTACACATGCTTCATTTACTAAATCAAGGCCTTTGGCTGCGTTGACCATGACAAGCTATGGCAGGCCGTACTGGGCATATCGGTACATGTAGTCAAGCTAATAAAATCACTTTATACCAATCAGGACGCCACTGTCAGAACACAGTATGGGGACACAGATTGGTTTGGGATCAGCAAAGGTGCCCTGGCTGCATCCTCTCACACTTCTTGTTTAACCTATAGGTGGAAGTGATCATGCGTAAAATTGATCTAGGCGAATTGGAAATCACGGTGAAAATAGGTGGCAGAAACATCAATAATCTCCATTACGCGGATGACACAACTCTGCTTGCAGAAACAGAAGCAGCTCTGAAGCAGTTGATATGGAAGAATAAAACTGAAAGTGAAAAAATGGGCCTCTACCTGAATTTAAAGAAGACTAAAATTTTAACCACTGCAAAAAAAGGCGAAATCGACAATAAGGTCATAGAATGTGTGTGAGACTTCATCTTCCTTGGCTCAAAAATTGACCAGGCTGAAGAATCTATGCCAGAGATAAAATGTAGGATAGCATTGGGGCAAAGGGCAATGCTAAATATGGACAAAATCTGGAAAAGTAGGGATATCAGCATAGCAACTAAACACAGGGTAGTGAAAACCACCGTTTCCCCCATAGCCATGTATGGATGTGAAAGCTGGACTGCGAAAAAAGCTGATACGGTAGAATGAGGATTGATGCATTGGAGCTGTGGTGCTGGCGAAAGCTGCTGCGTATGCCCTGGACATCGAGAGTAACAAACAGACCTGATATATCACTGGAGGGGAAGATGACCAGACTTAGACTCACATATTGTGGCCATGTAATGCGGACAGATCAGTGGCAAAAGAAGACCTGGCCACCAAAGGACACGATGTCTGATACTGTCAGACCTGATACCGGCATGGATACCACACAACTGAAAGAAGCAGTACAAAACCAAAAAACATGGATGGAGGGAGCCTTTAGGGCTCACACCCACTGGTGATAGATTTTTCTGCGATGCGACACTGAGTGAAAACGCATGATAATGAAACCAATGATTTTCAATGGTTTCATTCTCATTTGCGATGTTTTCACACAGCCTCGCAGTGCTAAGAAAAATCTGCAATATCGCCCATTGCTTTCAACGGGGCCGGCGGCAGCAGCACCAGCTCCATTGACAACATAGGGAGAACATTGAACTGCCCTGACACAGCTGTGACAGCTATGGCAGGGATTCCTTCATTCCCGTGGGGACCATGGGGATGAAGGAATGCCCTGTCACAGCTGTGGCAGAGGTCTGCAATGCTATCCTATTGCTTTCAATGGGGCTGGCGCTGCTGCCCCATTGCAAGCAGTGGAACAAAGGCCACCACCACTGAGATGATTTTCAGAGAAGGGCTTGCAATATAAGTTCTTTCCTGAAAATCAGCCCTAGGTGTAAAAAATGTAAAAAAAAAAAGTAACTCACCAAGAAGAGGCATCCGGCTCTTCTCTCTGACCTAGGCAGTCATCTCCTGTCTTCTGGAGGCCGGGGATTGAAAAATCCCCACCCCCAGAAAGCACTGCCTCTGATTGGCTGAGCGCTGTGACTAATCAGAGGCAGCACCAAGCCGTCATTGAATGCGCCTGGGGAGTCTGCAGCCTGTAATTCCTTGCCGGCTCCCCTGGTAACAGCCCTCCCCTCCTTGAGTGCCACCCCATGGGCTGTGGCTGTCAGACTGTATCCGACAGGGGGCCCGCAAGCTGCAGCGGTGAGACAGTATGGGCTGTTGGGCCCATATTTGCTAAGGTGCCCGGTCGCCATTGCGACCCCTAGCGGTATGCTAGTACTTCTCCCAGATTATACATCCATGCAAAAAGAACTCTAAGTGCTGGTGGTGGACGTGAAGAGGGCATGCTACTGTTTCCTGCACAACTGGGTAGCTGGGGTGCTGCTTTGCAAGAAAACCTAATAGGGGACTTAGTTACTTCATTCCCAGAATTGGTGGGCAACCCAGAGGTTGGACCTCTGTACATCATAAAGAAATGGCACATCTACTGATATCATTTTACAAGATGGGAAAACCACCCTAATATACAATCATTTTAAACACAAAGTGTGCCAAAAATGCCTACATAGGTATACTGCTATTACAAATACTTAGGGGGAATAAGTTTTCACTAATGTACAAAACTGTCAATGTACTTTAAGTGAATGGCTTAATCACTTTATAAATTGGTCAATAGTAATAATATTCTCCATAGAGGTTTTTATGTTACAGGAACAGTTTGCTCTGTTCCAAAGAGCTTCATTAGTTTACAGTACTGAATAATCCATAATTGATCTTAGAACAAAATGCACGGCGTATTGTGATGGACTGGAATTAAAACCTGTCTTGACTTTCAGGCATTCAAAGAGATCCTTGCTGCAAAGGTGCAAGAAGAGTATTATGCCTTATGCGATTTTCTAAGGTAACATTTATTAATTTCTTGCAAAACTAGATATGGTCAAAGGTTCTGGTTAAACCCTATTCCTCATATCTTTAGTAACAATGCGCTGCACATTTTTTGAAGTGAGAGATTTTTTGATTTACTGTCATTGGTTTTGTATTGGAAATTCTTTAAATGCAATAGCACAAATTGCAAGGAATGGATTGTGTATGCTTTGTAATGAGATGGTAAACAAATTTGCCTCCTGCTCCAATATGCAGCTTTGTTTTTTGAAAGTTTTTTTTCATGACTTCATAATCTGTCAGCTGAATATGCTGCCCTATGTAGAATCAGCAGACTACAGAAACAGCCCTGATCTCCTTTTCTTCCAAATAGCAAAACAAATATTGTACTGTTTGGTTAATAGAAGTGAGCAGAGAATGCAATGGACTCATAAATTCTTCTGTACCTTTCCACTTGACTTGAGCTATGTGGCATGAGAAGACTAGACTTTACATCCTTACGTATGGAAGCAAATTAAAGAAATTGTCTGCTTTATACCTAATGTTAGGAAATGTGTGTAAAAGATACTTATATTCAACTTACTTATGTAGCTGCTATGTCAGAGCCGGACACCAACATCTCAACTAGAATAATAGAATGGTGGAGTTGGAAGGGACCTCCAGGGTCATCCACTAAATCATCCCAGACAGATGTCTGTCCAGCCTTTGAACACTTCCATTGAAGGAGAACTCACCACCTCCTGTGGCAACCTGTTCCACTCAATTATCACCCTCACTGTCAAAAAGTTTTTTCTAATATCTAATCTGTGTCTCCTCTCTTTCAGTTTCATCCCATTGCTTCTAGTCTTTCCTTGTGCAAATGATAATAGGGCTGATCCCTCTGCACTGTGACAGCCGTTCAGATATTTGTGGACAGCTATTAAGTCTCCTCTCAGTCTTCTTTTTTTGCAAGCCAAACATTGCCAGATTCTTTAACCGTTCCTAATAGGACATGATTTGCAGACCGCTCACCATCTTGGTAGCTCTTCTCTGAACTTGCTCCACTTAGTCTATGTCTTTTTTAAATTGGGATGCTCAGAACTGGACACAGTATTCCAGATGAGGTCTGACTAAGAAAAAGTAGAGGGGGGATAATTACTTCACATGATCTAGACTCTATGCTTCTCCTAATGCCAGAATTGTGTTTGCCTTTTTGCTGCATCACACTTTCGACTCATGTTCAGTGTGTGATCTATTAGTATACCCATGTCTTTTTTACATGTGCTGCTGCTTAGCTCAATTCCTCCCATTCTGTATGTACCTGGTACATTTTTCTTGCCCATATGTAGGAACTTACATTTCTCCTTGTTAAATACAATTCTGTTAGTCACTGCACACTGTGCAAGCTTTCCTAGATCTTATTGAATCCTCTCTCTCTTCTCTAGTGTTAGCTAAACCTCCTAGCTTTGTGTCGTCTGCAAATTTGATCAGTTTATCCTCAATTCCCTCCTCCTGATCATTTATAAAAATGTTGACCAACACTGGGCCTAGGACAGAGCCTTGTGGTTCCCCACTTGATACATTCTTCCAATTGGATGTGCCGCCATTTATGACCACTCTTTGAGTAGATGACTCAGCCAGTTGTGAATCCACCTAATAGTAGCCTTGTCAATCCCATATTTGGACATTTTTTGAATGAGGATGGTATGAGATGCTTTATCAAATGCTTTGCTAAAGTCAAGATATATTATATCTCTTTAAATGCTTCTCATTCTTCCTTCTTTTAGGGATTGTTAACAATTGTGCTTTGAGAATTTCATTTTGCAATATTTTTGGACATTTCTGTCCTTAAGAACATCCAGCCATTGGATTCTTCCTATTCTCATTAAAATCTGCCTTTCTGAAATCCAACTGGTCTGAGTCTTCTTAGGTCTTCCTTCCCTTGTTATCCAAAATTTAAGGATAGAATGATCACTGTTTCCTAAGCTCCCAGTCACCCATGTAGATCAGACAAAATAGTTGTCCTAAAAAGATGGATATAAACACAAGTTGTGAGTTTGCAGAACAAAACTATTTATAATAGAAGTAAGATGCAAGGAAAAGGAAATCTCACTCTATCGGGCTAAAAGCAGAGCGATCACTCTAATGAGGTCTGGAACCTAGAGGCAATTTAGAATATCCCTAGGTGATTACATTGACAGATGTAAATTACAATTGACACACCAGTACTAGGAAGTAGATGTTACTAAACCAATCAAATAAGTAAAACACCAGGGACTTATCAGAAAGTTTGATGACACAGTGAGGACATGGACAGAACCAGAACTCCACCATGCAGAAGAATAACCGGTGCCCTCTGAGAGGAGGCACTGGAATAAATATACTGCAATAATGATTGATCACCAACTGGGTGAACAACCTCCCCACCATGCAATCAAACTGAAAAACAGCTGATGATGTGTTCATGTTGACGCCTGATGCCGAACAGCAGGGCTCATGTGCTGGCAATCTGGTCACATGGGCTGGGATTGACATTGTGACATTCCATGTGATAGTCAACACCATCCCTTATATTCACAGTCAGGCACACTGATTACAGTGATATGTCTGCTCTATGCATCTGTGGAGAAGTTTGGGAGAAAGTTGCATTTTATTAGTAGCAACCAGATGCAGAGAACTGATATTCATGAGCTGCTGGCTAGTCACGCCCACCCCACCCTCCAGCCACTGATTGACAGCTGTCAATAGTCAGTAATAGGCAGACAAAAACAATCATTGGCTGGAGGTTGAGTTGCCTGGGGCTTGCCTGCAGCTCATGAATATGAAGGACTACTTCCTGTAGTCCTATATGTACTGCTACTGATAAAATGTACATTTCTCCCAAACTACTGCACAGAAGCATGCAGCAGACATATCACTGTAATCAGCATGCCCAACTCTGAATAACATGAATGGTGTTGTATTCCACATGGGCAGTGAAGCTGAAAGTGTGTTGCAAGTACTGCGGCTAACATTGATATACAAAGAGACTAGGATAGTATGAAGAGATTTGCTGAATAGTAAAGAGACTGCGCTTGATTCTCTAAAGACCAGTAAGCCGATACAGTTTTAACCTGGATTCCAGAGTCTGTGTTACCACGTTTTATGAACTATATTGCCAAAGTATTTAAAACTGTGTTACAATGTTCTGAACTGTGTGCCAAGTGTATGTACCATGACTCCAGTTAAAGTGGTTGTACTGTTTATTCATCTGCTAAGTAAGGACTGTTATTATTTACTGCAACATGTTCTTCATTTCTTATCTATTCCTGTACGTAAGTGACCCCACAAACTCATATCCAATAAAAAGTGTCACAGCCAAAGACTTCTGTGGACAGACTTTTGCAAGCAGAATTCTGTCACAATGAATAGGAGCATGGTAGGAGCACCACCTTACTATTACCTTTGGCTTACAGCTGAATAAAGGAGAATCCTAGTTCACAACTTTGCAGTACTTAAAGGGGTTGTCTCACGCCAAAACGTGTTTTTTTTTTATTCAATAGGCCCCCCATTCGGCGCTAGACAAACCCAATGCATGTGTTAAAAAAAAAAAAAAGTTTAGTACTTACCCGAATCCCCGCGCTGCGGCGACTTCTTCCTTACCTTACTAAGATGGCCGCCGGGATCTTCACCCACAATGCACCGCGGGTCTTCTCCCATGGTGCACCGTGGGCTCTGTGCGGTCCATTGCCGATTCCAGCCTCCTGATTGGCTGGAATCGGCACACGTGACGGGGCGGAGCTACGAGGACCAGCTCTCCGGCACGAGCGGCCACATTCACCGCACAGAAGACCGCACAGCGCAAGCGCATCTAAAATCGCCAGAAGACGGCGATTTTAGACGGATCCATGGCGACGGGGACGCTGGCAACGGAACAGGTAAGTGAATAACTTCTGTATGGCTCATAATTAATGCACGATGTATATTACAAAGTGCATTAATATGGCCATACAGAAGTGTATACCCCACTTGATTTCATGAGACAACCACTTTAAGGCCCTTTTACATGGCACACAGTCAACAATCGTTGGTTCGTTCACTAATCGTTCGGTGTAAATACCGATCATTCAATTGTTCTCATCCACTTGTACAGTGAATATGAATGACTGAACAATTTCTCGTTTGAACGAGTCAACGATGTATCTGCCTGTATAAACCGTCTGCCCGAGCGAACGAGCTAACTCTGACATTGTCCTCTCATTCAAATGGCAAATCGGCAGGTCTAGATGGACCCTTAGGCCTCATGTCCACGGGGAAAATCAGATCCGCTGCAGATTCTCCATGTAGAATCTGCAGCGGGTCCCTCCTGCCCCGCGGACATGAGCGCCGAAAATAGCAATTTAAAAGAATTTACCTATCCGGCGCGGGCGACGAAGCTCTGCTCTTCCTCACGGCCGGATCTTCATTTTCGGCCGGCGGATGAATTCCTGACGCCGGCGGCACGTCGACGGCACGTCGACGGCACGTCGTCGACGTGCCGCGCGCATGCGCCGGGCACATCCGCCGAGCCGAAGCAAGGGAGATGCGGCCGTGAGGAAGAGAAGAGCTTCGCGGCCCGCTGCGGGTGAGTAAATGCTTTAAATTCCTATTTTAGGTCTCCCGCGGATCCGGACGGCTTCCATAGGCTTCAATAGAAGCCCGCGGGAGCCGTCCCCGCGGGAGACCCGCATGAAAATGGAGCATGGTCCAGATTTTTTCATGCTCCATTTTTTTTAAAATCACTTTTATTGACGATCCGCGGGTATTTATGTACCCGCGGGTGGTCAATGCATCCCTATGGGGTGCGGATCCGCATGCAGGAAATCCGCTGCGGATCCTAAATCCTATTTTCCCCGTGGACATGAGCCCTTAGGGCGCGGTCACACGAGCGTAGGCGTATTTACGTTCGCACGTGCGCAGCGTTTAATCGCCGGAAAGAACGTTTTTCGGCGATCATGACCAGAGCTAGAAAGCGTATTATCGTTTGTTCCTACTTTGCAAACTATCTTTTCAGCCATCGAATATGCGTTGGCGCGTATTTCGGTCGCGTATGTTCCGTCTTTTTTTTGGGTTGCCGTTTTTATGCGCCGTAAAATCGCCCGTGCGAATGAATACATTGGAAACCAACGCCTCAGATGGTCACGTTTATATGATTGGGCGCTCGTGTGAACTCACCCTTACTGATACAATCCGCTGACAGCCAACAGATGATGTTTCCGAAGTGAGATATCTGAATTGATAAACAGAAGAATAGTTGTACAAATCCAAGATCAGGGCTGTCAGAGTTCATGGAATACGAAATATACAGGTTAGAGCAGAAAAAGGACATCATCTTAGAGTCTAATGTGAATTAAACTCAGGTGGACTTTCAATTCTGATTTAGAACTTTCTGCTATGTTTGCCACTTTTCTGTCAGATATGATTTATTGCTGCTCTCAGTAGATACCCATTTGTTTTGTTTCCATCTATTATGCTGTATGAGGTGAATATACTGTATTATTGATCAACTTGTTTGTTGGTTTCTGCTTGCTGTTGGTGATCTCTGGGCAGTCCTCATTGTGTCCTTACAGTAGGACTGGAGAATGCCTTCTGGTCCGTATTAGTTATGCTAGAAGCACAAATCTTATTGCCTGTTACACCTCACCTACAGGCATGCTGTATCTTACAGTGTACTTTCTATATGTTAAAGACCATTTGCACTGCTCAAGGGTAAGAACATTTGCAAAAAAAAATTGGTTTGGGCTAGGAAATGCGAAAACTTGTTTGTCATAAAAATGCTCGCTAAATCGTTGCCTGAACATCTTTTTTTAAATTTCTGCTTTCTTGCGGTTCCGTGGCAGAGCAGAAATTCAGCTGTGGGTGTGCTGCGGACACGGATAGCTTCCATAGGCTTCAATGAAAGTCGCGGGAGACGTCTGTGCGGCAGACCCTTAGGAAAATGGAGCATGCTGCGACTTCTTTCCATGCGTGCGACCCACACCCCGGGAAGAAATCCCATCCGCATGCTTTTAGCTGCCCTATGGATGCTAATGCATCCCCATGGGCAGCAAGACGCAGTGCGGGGGCCACGCGCGGATTTTATAGATAAAATCCGCCCATAAACATTGAGCCTTAAAGTTCAATAGCAATTAAATAATGTAAAAAGATTAAACAAAATCATGAATCGTATTGCTGTCACTCTCTAGGAGTGGAAATCAACTTGCTGACAGCTTAACACTAATGCAGTAGTTGATATTGTTACCAAAAAGAAACACTAGAGGGTGCAAGAGAGTTTTCTATTAGAAGATAGTAAAGCAGTAGAGTTAAAGGGGTTGTCCCGCGCCGAAACGGGGTTTTTTTTTTCAACCCCCCCCCCCCCCGTTCGGCGCGAGACAACCCCGATGCAGGGACTTAAAAAAAAAAAACACACAGCACTTACCTGAATCCCCGCGCTCCGGTGACTTCTTACTTACCGGTTGAAGATGGCCGCCGGGATCTTCACCCTCGGTGGACCGCAGGGCTTCTGTGCGGTCCATTGCCGATTCCAGCCTCCTGATTGGCTGGAATCGGCACGTGATGGGGCGGAGCTACACGGAGCCCCATTGAGAAAAGAAGAAGACTCGGACTGCGCAAGCGCGGCTAATTTGGCCATTAGACGCCGAAAATTAGTAGGCTCCATGGAAACGAGGACGCTAGCAACGGAGCAGGTAAGTGAAAAACTTCTTATAACTTCTGTATGGCTCATAATTAATGCACAATGTACATTACAAAGTGCATTAATATGGCCATACAGAAGTGTATAGACCCACTTGCTGCCGCGGGACAACCCCTTTAACATAGTTTGGTACCATGTCAGCCAGAAATATCTGTGATGTTAAAGACTATTGAGGTCTCTTCATTAGGCGTAGGTCAGAGATTACATCAGGAGAAATACATATATACACAACAGAGCAGAGACATGGGGGGATTCATTTACATTATTAAAAAAGGCAGGGCAACAAATGGGAGGCAAAGCACAGCATTTATATTTTCAGATGCCCGACAGGTTGTCCCAGCAATAATCGTTCCTGTGCTTTTACATATGAGCAATGCTAGTTAATGGAGGTGGAGTGGGACGGAGATCGTTCCGGCCCACCCGCCTCTATTTACAGTAAGCAGGCAGTTGTTGATAAGTGAACGACTGCCTGTTTACACGGGCTGATCCGTTGCTCAGTTTTCTGCATTCAGAAACTGAACGACAAACGAGAAGTGAATGAATTCTTGTTCAGTCGGGGCATATAGTTACACTGAATGATAATCATTCAGATTCTAGCTGGATCACCGGCATCCAAACAATAAAAGGGCCTAAAGGTTTGTGTATAAGATGAAAGGAGAAGAGGTGATAATTTGGAAAGTCACATACAGTATAAGCCATTATGAGCCATAAACCCAGGCGCTAAAGTGAGCCCCTGTGTTATTGTCTGGAGAGTTCGTATCAGTTCAATTTTCCAAAGTTTTCTGTCTCTATCATTCTTAAAGGGAATCTGTCACCTACTTTTAACCCTATAGACTAAGCTTATGGGCTGGAAGCAGGTGACCCGCTGAATCCGGGGATGGAAGTTTTATACTTACCTCCCCAATTGTAGCGCTGCTTAATTTATTGAGCAGCAGCTTGTAGTGCTCACACCAGGATAACAACGGGGGAGGTAAGCATAACACTTATATCCCAAGGCTCAGTGGGTCACCTACTTTCAGCCCACAAGCGTAGCTTATAGGTCTAATGGTAGGTGACAGATAACCTTTGAACATTAAGGCTTTTAGAGCCATTAAACTGATCATGTCCAGTGAAATGGTTCCCTATGGGTGTATCCAGCTTCTTTGTTGTTGTATATCTGTGCAGATACATCCCGGACTGTAGTTACTCTGTATCCTGTACACCACATTGGAGGATGTGCTGAAGGCATCAGTGACTTTATAGTCCTGTGGTGTGTTGGGTACGTGGGGACTGTGTCTGTTGGTAGCATATTGGTACAAATCTTCCATTTTCTGCTACTCAAGTGATAGCGCTGGTCTCCGTTGATAATGAGAGGGTACTTCTGACAAGGGGTTTTCTTAGGTTAGTGGCTGTTTATAGGAAAGGAGACAAAAATTTGGAATATTTCCTTAAGTCTATTGTCTTTGTGGAGTATAGACTGGAGATCAGCAGTGACATTGCTCAAGATGTTCATCTGGGGGTTGTATGTGACTACTAGGGGCACCCTGCTGTTCTCTTTCTCCTCTTTGTATCCTAGTTGGCTGCTTCTTGGGTCCTTGTGTCTCCGTGGATCTGCTTATCTATAACCAGTGGTTGGTATCCCTGTTGTAGGAATGTATTCCTCAGAGATGACAGATGTTGCTTTCTGTCTTCACTGTCTGAACCGATCCGGATATATCGTAGAGCTTGATTGTAGATGATGGACTTCTTTATGGATCATGGATGAAAGATGTTCCATTTAGATATTCTGGACGGCCTGTAGGTTTGTCGTAGATTGATGCTTGTGTGGCATTGATTTCTATGTATGTGGTTGTGCCCACGCTGGTAATGGGAATCTATGAAGTGCAGATAAACCATATGTCAATGTTCATCTTATGTCTCAAGATAGTTTCTATGCTACTCTATGAATGTATTGCTCAGTCTGACTTGGTCAGCAATGTGTAATGGCAAGAGGAACAGTAACATAAAATGTCAATTTAGAAAAGACAAAGATCAGCGCCTACTCACTCAAAACAAATTTCAAAGCTGTGAGATGCTTTCAACACTCACCTGGTGCTCGGCCGAACCTCCTACCTAGAAGGTCGACCGGCACCTTGTATCCTGGCTGGCTTATAACGTCTCTGGAGTCCCGAATCCGATCACCGGAGAGTGTCACTGGGGTTACAGCCGTGGTCAGGCTGGTTACAAATCACAGTCGTACTTAAAAGAAAAATTACCCCCGCGCTCGTGGGTTCCAGCAACAGTAAAGGACGCTACGCGTTTCTGCGGGATAACCCGCTCTCTTCAGGCATGAAGAGAGCGTGTTATCCCGCAGAAACGCGTAGCAACCGAAGGAATAAATGATTTAAAGTTACCTTGCGGACATTGCGTCCTTTACTGTTGCTGGAACCCACGAGCGCGGGGGTAATTTTGTTTTTTAAGTACGACTGTAAAATGTCAATTTAGTTATACATTTTAGTAGAAATAACAGGAAATGCAAAATGCAGAGTTCTGCAACAAAAAAAAGGTTATTTCATGGAGAATACAAGTATGGCTAGGGTTACACGGTGACTTTGGTCATGAGGTGGGTCATTTGAAAAATGTAGTCCTGCAATCTCCTAATCCAATAGAGAAGTCCATGCAGGTTGCTTTGTAATTCACAAGTAACCAAGACCGTGACCTAAAGATAGCAAATATTCAGCAAGGTTGGATTTTTTTTGTGATCTGTGGATTGTGGAAACTTGCAAGTTACAACTCGCCCTAGATTGACTTCTAATAGATTAGGAGGTCACAGGACTAGACTGTGATCATTGGTTGTGTGACATGTTATAACCAAAGTAGCTGTGTAGCCCTAGCCTTAAAGGGCTGTTTGCAGGCAGTCAAGAGTGCGGACAGCACTACAAGCAGATAGGGTTGGTACTACAGGCAGAGCTCCTATTAAATTCAATGAGAGCTGTACCAGCTATGCTAATCTGGGCCATTGCAATATGCACAGTGATATCTGATTCCAGGATTTCTGCACAGACAGCTGGCCCAGCAAACAGCTGATCGGTGGGGATCCTGAGCGGCAGACCCCCACTGATCACACGTTAATGACTTATCCTGAGGATAGGTCATAAATAGTAAGGGTCCCAGACAATGTCTTTAGGCCGTATGCATACGGGCGATTGCTAGGGCACAGCTTGCATCTCACACCACATGGACACCCGTGTCTGTGCTGTCTGATGTGCGGGACACCGCACATTACCAATCCTATTCTTAGGGCGCCCACCCACTGGCGTTTTCGTGCGTGAAAAACGCAGCATTTTCGCGGCGTTTTTCGCGGCGTTTTCCATTAATTTCCATTGACTTTCATGGGTGCATTAGGAGAAAAATAAGGACACATATGCAACTGACAGTTCCTATGTTAAAAATCGCAACGCAACGCAAAAAAAAACGCCAGTGGACAGGAGTACATTCAATTCTAATTGCTCTTGAGAAAAAACGCAAAACGCAAAGAAAAAAAAATCGCCAGTGGGTGGGCGCCCTTATGTGAGATTCTCACAAAAATAGGACATGCAGCAATTTTTCAAGCTTGGACCATCAGTCTAAATAAATGTGTTCTTTTTCTGTGTGAGTTTTGTTTATATTGCAATCAGATGGAACTCGCATGGGAATATAGTCAGTATAAATAAACCCTACCGGTACATCTTCACAGACCTCTAAAAAGTTACACCCAAAATGTTTAGAGGCAACTTGGTTCGGATAGCACGCGGCCGCACAGGAAAAGCCTGTAGTGTGAACAGGTACCTGTTCTAGAACTTCTGTAGGGTTCTCTCTCTGTTGACAGGACTCACTCCTCTCACATCCACACTCCAAACACTACAGGATGCTGCTCCTCTTCCTCCATCTTCACCTATATGAAAGCTGAAGGTGCTTCCATGTGGCTTTGTGTTAACACTCTCTCCTCGTGAAGATGGACCTCCTTTCCTGCTCTCAAGCACTCCTATTTATACCCTCACTCATACCACATGACATGACAAACTGATACATCTACATGCAGGCAATTATTTTATGAGAGTTAACCTCTCAAGCGCCGCAGCTGTGCAACATACACACTGGATATGACAGGACAAGTTTTGCACAGTGCTTCTACATAGGACAAAACATGTATGACATTTATGGAGGGGACCAGGATGGTGTTCTGGGCCACTACACATGTGAATACACTCATTAACATGAATGGGCGCTATTTCCATTTGATTTTCTAATCAATTTTTCCATCCAAAAATCAGACAGGGAAAAATGCATGTACCCTAACAGAGACAAAATATAATGACGCGTTAAATGTGGTAAGGCTCTGCATCACAAATTGGTTAACTTTGGGACCCTTTAGTAAAAGCTTAGAAGATTCAAAAAAAGGAAATTCTTATTTAAAACAAAATAGAGGAAACAGGCAAACAACTTACATGAAGCCAGCCTTTGAGTCATCATGGCTGTTTTGAGCTGCTTTCTGTATTTATTTTCAGTTGAACACTAGGTGGCAGTGTAGTTCTCTTTAATCCAGTGAAAAAGTTTCGCTATGTGAAAGAAGTCAGCCACGACCGCAGATTTTATGATATCAATAGTAAATGACTAAGGAGAGAGCTGACAGCAATAATATGCTTTACTCATTATTCCGCATAAAATCTATACATGCAATGCAATTTATTGTAGTGTTATTTTATGCTTGAGAGAATTATTCAAAGCAAATCTGATTTTAAGTGTATTTCGCTAACAAGCGGCTCCGCTCTTTCATCAGAGCACTGCAATATGCATTTGTAATAACGTTTTCTTCCTACTAAATTACCCACAGTGTACACAATGAGTTTCTAGAATTTAATAGTAAGTTTTATTTGTACATGTGTTGTTGGGGAATATTTATAGAGTTTCTTGGTAAATTGGTAATGTTAAAATGGCAGGTTTAACCCTTTCCAATCCACTGTCTGACCTCTGAAGACATTATGATTTAAGGCTGTACAGCTCCGATGTTGGAAGATGTCCGAGGTTCTCTTACTGCATATTGCCAGCCTCTCTGCTGTCGGAGCCTATCCAATGTGTCACCTCATGCAGTACTGGCTTTAGCCAGCAGATAGCGCCATTGTATAATGGCAGAAAAAGAGTAAGCCCCCTAGGAAAACCAGGATACAAATTGGATTGGAAAGGGTTAAGTGAGACTGTACTTCTTTTAAACTCTTAAGTCCAGATCATGACACTTGTGCAGAGAGAGATCCTGATCCGACTTTGTACTCTGTAGAAAATACTGGCCCATTCAAAAAGACTGGCGCAAAAGTAAAGCTGATTTCTTCATACAAGAATTGACTTACAACAGCCAGAATGACATGAAAAGAGAGAAGAACTCGTCAAGTTTTTAACTCATCTTAGAGATGTTTAATGTGGGCGCCATTGGGGACATGGCAGATGTCAAATCGGTAGTTTAGTTTTGCCCAAATGCATCTGGCATATCCTCTGTTATCAATCCCATTGCAACTTGTTTTAAGTTGTCTAAAGTCACCAACGGCGCCTACATCAAACTTCTGTAAGGTGCATTAAAAACGAGGTCTTCTACCTTTTCATGTCATTCTACATAGTAACATAGTAGGCAAAGCTGAAAAAAGACAGATGCCCATCCAGTTCAGCCTGTTTCCACCCCCCAATTCTGGCTGTTGTGTGTCAGTTCATGTATGAAGGAATCAGCTTAACTTTTTTGAATCACCCTGTATATGTTCTTTCTGCTGGATAATGCTACGATGAGCAAAGAGAGTCCTGCAAGACCTGACATGCCTCTTATGTATAGTAACGTCTTACTATCCTATAACAGTTGTAAAAATATCTTTGGAGGAACTTTGGGGATTGTGCTCAGGGTACATTGCATTTCAGACAACACTATAGTTTAAGCAATTACAGCAGACTAAGTTCTGTGACTGTAGAGCACACTCAGGATTTTTAAGTAATCTGTAGATTATAATTGTATTGGGTATTTGTATCCTCCATCTGCATAAAGCAGCTCAGACAAAAAAATGTCTCTCTGAATGACCCTCACATGCAAGTGTTGCAAGGACCACCCATTGGTTTTAATGGTTGGTATGTAATACTTCATCTTCCCAGTGGTGGCATTGTGAAAAATTGAACAACTGGTATCCCTGCAAATTACAGCAGATCACTAGGGGTCTTAACAGAGGGAAACAATGGAGCAGATTTACTAATACTGTCTAATAGTTAGTGCGAGCTGAGACTAGCCAATCTTTAAATGTACCACATTTATCGCAGTGGCTGAATGATAAAGCTTGCAAATCTTTAGACTGCCTAGTCAAACTTTATACTACTTATTAGTTGGCATAGTTTATGACAAAAATCACACAAAAATTTGGTGAAAATTTTTGGTGCACACTATCACATTTAGATCACACCCCCTATTAACAAAGCCACGCCCCTTTTCCAGACAAGTTGTAAAAAGTGACTGAAAGTGTCTAAAAACGCATGAAAAATGTTGTGCAAATCATGTAAAAGTTTTCTGGTGGAATTTGCATTAGAAAACTGCTGAATTTCTAATAGTAAATCTGCCTCAATGTGTTCAGCTTATTTTCTGTGTCATCTAACAAAAAAGCCTTTTCAAAAAACGGCCAACCTCTGTAAGCCGCTTACCATTTATAGCCCTCTGTCACGATAGTCAGCTTTATAGAAATAACGATGCTAAAATGCTAGATATTGCTTTTTTTATCTTCTTTCTTCATACTTCTGCATCTGTTTATATAGCTCTGGCTGCAAAATGACATTTTTATTATACAAGTTCCATTAAAATGATTGGGTTCCTAATAGTATTGGGAGTTTATAGAAGGTCTTTGTTTTTAATATGCAGTTACACAAAGAACAAGGCATGGCTGATGATTTCTTCAAAATCAGTTGCTCCCGGATATTTATGTCCCGAGATTATAATAACGCCATAGAAGACAATATCGACCCACTAATAAAAAAATTTAAAAATAAATTCAAGAGATGGTCTAAGCTACCGCTTTCAGTGGCCGGCCGTATAAACCTTGTTGAGATGGCTATTCAACGCAAATGCCTATACGTACTACAACATATGCCAATATATGTCCCTAAACGCATCTTCCAATCCCTTAATTCCCTCATCACATCATTCATCTGGAACTCTACCCGCTCGCAACTTAGCCTCTCGTCCCTACAAAGACCCAAAGAACAAGCCGGAATGGCCCTTCCGGACCTACGGCTATACTACCTAGCCGGACAGCTACGAAATATCCACAATTGGGTTTTGGAATGGGAGATGCCCATAGCAGACCAATCCCTTGCAAAACAAGTGAAAGGGAATAATCTACTAAATTATCTAGAATTCCCGGAGTACACAAACTCCTCTGACACATTACCACTTCATAAACTTGCCCTGCATGTATGGAAAGAGGTTAAATCTTTTCAACAGTATGAGGATGTGATATCGGAACTTCCTCTATGGAATAACCCCGGCCTCACTGCCCTACAGTCGGTCCCAGACCCCCAATATTGGATATCCCTGGGAGTGGTTTCAGTGGGAGATGCATATACAGACAGGGAACTCCCCACATTCAATCAATTACGTGAAAAATTACAATCCCCACAACTCCAATTATTCAGATTTTTCCAGCTGAGGCATGCTCTAAACTCCCAGTTCCCTCCTGCCTCTACCCGAATATCCAAATTCCCCACAATTGGTATCCTCAAATCCCAGGGGCCTAATTTATGCACTCTACACACATCTTCTCTCAGCCAAAACAGACTCGCTCCCAGTCTACGACAGATGGAAAGCTTCTATTCCATCTTTAACACCCGAGGATTGGGTGGACATTTCGGATTCCTACCTCTGTCTCCCCCGCAGTCAACAACAAATTGATCCGGCTATACATAATACATCAAGCATACCTCACTCCTAGCCGCCTATATAAAATGAGCAACACTCCCTCAAACTCATGTCATAGATGCCGCCAGCCGGAAGGTAACTTCTAGCACTTGATCTGGGACTGCCCCATGGTAAACGAATTCTGGTCTGCAATTGTCTCCTTCATAAACTCACCGCCCCTATTCAATATTGAGATGGACCCTAAGACAATTTTATTTGGCTTGCTGGAGGAGGAGGTGTGGCCATACCACACCCGCATCTTTCTCCAAAAAATACTATTTTTGGCACGCAAAGGGATATCCACTCATTGGATGGCTGGGGAAGTCCCCACAATTCCACATTGGATTCGGATGGTTAACGTAGTAATCTCCTATGAGAAAATCATCTATCAAAATAGAGGATGCCCAAGCAAATTCCAAGAGATATGAGACGTTTGGCTAAACACCCACTCCACTCTATCCGCAGACTAGACTCTGAGCTTGAGACCTCCCTCCTTCTTCCCTCCCCCCATCTCCACCCCCCCCTTCCTGTCTGCATTCTCATCCCCCCCTCTTTTCTTCTTTACAAACCACATATACGGTGCCTTCTACCACTATATTTCAAATAATCGGCATAGACAGTTTATGTTCAACTGTGAAAAGTTTATTGCTATATTCACTGGCAAATCAGCTAGGAAGGAAAATAAGAAAATGTCATCTTTAATACGAAAGTTAAAAGTACAGCATGTTATCTGTGTAACACTTGATTCATGTCAGATATATTTTCCTTTTATTCTGCACTGTCACAGAAAAGACGAACGTAAAAGATAAATTTTATTGAAGTTTCATTAAAAACTACACTTAGGGCACAACATATAACACACACAAATGGTGTCGCCAAGACAGGAGGAAGTGGAGCACACCACGCCCCGCTAGCTGACGTCACATAGATGCGGAGGATTTTGACAGCCCGCCCCTCTGCCTTCACGAGCCCCATTTTACGATCGGGGTCCGCTTCTCCATCTTTGCTTAGCACAATATTAATGGCCACACTAGCATGAATCAGAGTGACCTTACAACTAAGGTAAATAAAATAAATTGTGGTATTTGTGTGGCGCCAACTTGTTCCGCAGCGCTTTCAGGTAATTATTACCCCCCATCGAGCTGGGTTCTCGTTTAGCTGGCCTCGGAGGGATGGGGGGCATAGTCGGCCTTGAGCCGGCTACCTGACTCCCGCGGGGTTCAAACTTGCAACCTTCAGGTCGTAGGTGTGAGCTTACACTCTGCGCCACACCAGGCTCATCTTTCAATTCCTGATCTTGTTTACAACACATGCGCCTGCTGTGTATAATGATTGCATATACGATTGGACAGCGACTTTTGACCACTCCCGAAGAGGTGGAGCTGAGGACTATATAAGGAGGACAACTCTATGAGTCTGGTCATTCCCTGGCCTACCATCAAGGCTGTGGGAGCTACCATGTTTTATTTTACTCTCTCTCTTTAAGCTACTTATATTTAATGGGGATATTTTTTCTAGCTTCGATGGTCTAGATTTTTTGACCCAGCACTGAGCTATTCAGACAGCGGCTGTACTCTTTATTGAAAGGGTTTTTGGATAGGAGGATAATCCTCTCCTTCTGGTCCACGCTACCTATACACAGCCTGACTATCTGATTAATGTCAGAAATCTAAAAGCTGCGGTATCCATGCGTAGGACTTTAGGCCATGAGTACTAATTTTGTCTCATACCCCTAACAGTATTTTTTCACTCAGCTTTATATACTGACAAGCTTCAACATTAAAAGAACTCAGTCTAGCTCTGAGGACAGCTCCAACAATTGAGCTATTCTCGTCTTTTCTCTATATTCTCTGAATCTTTTTAGAGATTGTATATTGGGTTTGGAGACCAGATGGGCTTCTGTATTAGCTAGAACCCATCAGTGAACCAGACAGGGTTAGGACATGATCCGCACCCCAGCTAGTATCTAAGTTCATCCCCTTTTAGCTTTGAGAGAATCTTGATAGTAGATGCTCAACATTGGACGAACATTGCTTCGATTTTGATTCTACCTTGTTCTAAGCTCTATTAGACTAAAACTCTTCTTTAGCTGCTCTGTATATCTAAAATACGAATCCTCCTGAAGAGCCACACACATGGAGTGGCGAAACGCGTAGAATCGAAACGGTTTATAGTTGTAGTAAACGAGCAGATTTATATACTAAAGAGTTTAACCACACAGCATACACAATCTGTACGAAGTTTTTAATGAGCTGGTCACCTACAGAGACATTCTCCATTGAAATTCATTACTCAGGAATAACATACTTACCTTTACATACCATTGGGGTACTTGGAGACACACTCTCTGTAGCATTCTACTTGAAAATAAGACCGTAGATTCAGTCTTTTTAGAAATTAAAACACTTCTATCCGAGGCCCCACCAGCCCGGGCACTCTCTATAAGACCCTATCAATTTCTACTGAATGAATTTCACAAAGGGTCTTTAGTCTGAGTGAAAGACTTTAAGCGTGGAGGCCATAAACGAGTTGTTAAGCCCGTATTGGCATTTCTTCTAATTCACCACTAGGCCTCTCCGCAGCCTACTGTCGGACCCTCTGTTCATCCGACACATTATTAATAACCTCTAGCCGGTGGGGCTCAGACCGTATGTGTGAATGTTTGTCCAAGTGTAGTAGGTGCGCCACTTCCTCTTGTCTTGGCGACACCATTTGTGTGTGTTATATGTCGTGCCCTAAGTGTAGTTTTTAATGAAACTTCAATAAAATTTATCTCTTTTACGTTCGTCTTTTCTGTGACAGGGCTTTTATAATTTTTATAATTTTGAAAAGACTTGCTGCCTCTCTGTGAATTTGGTTCCTTTTATTCTGCACTGTGCAAATTTCCTTTTAATAAAGAAAACGAAGTTAAAAAAAAAAATCAGTTGCTCCCATATAGCAAATAACACAGGCATACATGTATAGATGGCAAAATTCATGTTTGTTATCTTAAATACTCTGTTTTATTTAAAACACCTTATTTTGGAAACATTTAGTAACAATGTGTTTTCCATACAGGGGTCTATTCCTGTTTTCATCATGGCCTTCAAAGAAATTAGAATTTCTTGTCCACTGTTCTCTTCAAAGAAGTTACAGGTGAGACGTTACTAAATATCTGCCATATACTCAGCTTTTGACAGTGTTCTTAAAGGAAGATTGCAGGTCTCAGGTATCGAAATAGCTTCCTTGTGTTTGTCGCTCCTAGGAGCCAATAAGAACCTATCCTTAATTTTTCCTATATAGAAATTAAAAGACAAGCACTTGTGCCGGTTTCACATCTGTGCCGAAACCTCCAACCGGAGGTTGTGTTGCAGCCTGGCTGAGAATACCGCAAGAAAAAGCACTGCATGCAGCACTTTTTCTTCTGGCCAAAAGCCGGTCAGCTGGGAGGAAAGTGTGTAGCCCCCCCTTATTGTCAATGGGGTCCACCAGGCACTGTTTGGTTCCATCAGAGACAGAACCATTCAGCCACAGGAGTTTTCATTTCCTGCTCCCCAACAGAGCAAGAAAGCTAAATTCTTGCCACAGAGGTAAAACCAACCTTATAGGTTGCTACAGGCAAGACAGCTACTTTTCACACTCATGTTAAACAAAACAAGAAGTTCTTAAAACTATATTTGATAGTACCAAAGCTGACCTTTCTGCCCTGTTTCTTCAGTGAGTTTTAACCCCTTATGGACCAAACACAGTAAATTTACAGCGCTTGATCCTGGGTTTTAATCCCGACCAATAGTAAAAATACAGTGCAGGATTAAAGATCCTGTTCCTGCAATCTAGCAGGAGCTGGTTGGATCTTCAGCTGTTTGTTGCAGCCAGAGACCCGGAGGAGAAGGCAAAAGTTTTTTTTGCCGCTTTTGTCTCCTTTACAGGGTACATAACGCTCAACGAGTGCAATGTAAGGAAGAGAGAAAGCAGAAATGTTACTTCCACTATTTAACCCGCCGATCATGTGCCCATCAGGTGTCCCCTGCCACAGCAGAGCTGCATGGTCCTAGCAGACCCAGATCAGCTCTGTTAATGACTTCTGTCACTATAGGAGGATGTTTTCCCCTGTAACAGTGGCTCTAATGGATGCCCCAGCTACAGCGGAAAAATATGAAATAAAAAAAGAAAATGTGAATGACCCCCAGAGGTCTTATACAATGTCATAGGGGGCATAGGTGTTAGAAAAAATAGTTACAAAAATAAGTTTAAAAAAACTACAAAATAAAATAAAAATATATATATGAAAAAGTGACTAGAGATGAGCGAGCGTACTCGGCCATGCCCCTTTTTCGCCCGAGCGCCACGATTTTCGAGTACTTCCGTACTCGGGCAAAAAGATTCGGGGGGCACGGTGGGTGAGTGGCGGTTGCAGCGGGGAGTGGGAGAGAGAGAGGGCTCCCCCCGTTCCCTGCTGCTACCCCCCGCTCCGCCACGCCTCCCCCCACCCCCCGGCGCCCCCCGAATCTTTTCACCCGAGTATGGAAGTACTCGAAAATCGCGGTGCTCGATCGAGTAATTACTCAAAGCGAGTAGGTTCGCTCATCTCTATAAGTGACCCAACACCAACCAAAACCGTCGTTGTATGCGCCCTTTAATTCAAGACTTTACAAATTATATGTCAGAACATCCGGAAAAAAATGAGAAACTCATTCATGTTGTTCATTTTAGCATAAATAAACTAATTTTAAAAGAAAACTACTATAATTGTAAAAAAGTAGTTTTTTTTTTTAGCTTTTTACCCCTAATAAAACTAAAAAAGGGGGGGGGGAAAGTTAGTGAAAAAAAGATCTGAAAAAAAAACCCTACATGTCACGGTAAAAAGAAACACCAAAAAAATAATTTTCTTAGCTAAAGTTAAAAAATAGGGCAGTAAAACCACCACATGGGTAAAATCCCTGAAAAGTGTCTGGTCTTTTAGGACCAAAACACCCTGGTCCTTAAAGGGTTAATATGTGCTCATCAAAGCTCAACATGTTGTGTTAGCTTTCTAGTAGACCCCATTCCCTTTTGGTATGCAGTAGGTGGTACAGTATGCTGTGATTTCAATTTAGAGTTTTATTGTAGATAGTAATAGGTACCTTAAAGGGGTTGTCTCGCGCCAAAACGGGTTTTTTTTTTGCATAGGCCCCCCGTTCAGCGCAGGAGAACCCAAGGGATGTGTTGAAATAAAAAAGAAAAATTTTACTTACCCGAATCCCCTCTCTGCGACTTCTTCCTACTTCTTCCTTCTCCAAGATGGCCACCGGGATCTTCACCCACGATGCACCGCGGGTCTTCTCCCATGGTGCACCGTGGGCTCTGTGCGGTCCATTGCCGATTCCAGCCTCCTGATTGGCTGGAATCAGCACACGTGACGGGGCAGAGCTACGCGATGACGCGTAGAATGGGGCGGAGCCAGAATGCCGCTCGTGCCCGAACCGACCAGAAGGGAGAAGGCCCTTCTGCGCAAGCGCGTCTAATCGGGCGACTAGACGCTGAAATTAGACGGAGCCATGGAGACGGGGACGCCAGCAACGGAGTGGGTAAGTGAATAACTTCTGTATGGCTCATATTTAATGCACGATGTATATTACAAAGTGCATTAATATGGCCATACAGAAGTGTATAACCCCACTTGCTGCCGCGGGACAACCCCTTTAAGGCCTCCTGTCCACGGGCGATTGTTCATTGCGTTATCCACGGCGATAATCCGCATGTGGGTAACACATGAAACACTTTCCATAGGATAATTATGGAAAATGCAGCTGATGTACACGAGCAGAAATCCATAGCGATTTTCCTCTCACGTAATAAAAATAGCAGCATGCCGCGATTTGGTGCGAATTTCCGTGATGAACCTTCCATTTAAAGTCAAAAGCTGCAATAAATCGCAGTGACTTTAAATGTTCTTCTGAGGCGAAAATTCACTTAAAAAGCAACGCCCGTGGACCGGCGGCCTAAAGAGTATGGAAACCTTTGTGCATGAAAAATCAATACATACATATCTCGTTTAGTCGCTACATAAAAAATGATGCACTTATTTGTATTTTGCATTAAGTTTTCCTTCTCATACATTTCGACAGTCCCTTTCTCGGTTTGCAAGCTCTTATTATCATGGCGTTGGTCCTGCTGTGACTTTTGTATTCGTATTGCACCTAGTGGCAAAAATATTTTTTTACTCTGCCTGGACAGTGGAGGGTTAATCATTACTTCTGCTGTGTAGCTGCTGGGCTGGTTGGGATGATTGATAGCTCAGCCAGCCAGTCAGTTTTGTTTATTAGTTTTGTTATTGGACTTGCTGATATGATTGATAGCTCTACCAGTCAATCATATTCTTTCTGATGCTATTTAGCCCAAGTAGCTGGAACATTTCCTGCTGATTATATTAATTGGGTACTGGCCAGATGCTGTGCCAGTGAATCCTGTGTTGTAGGTCTCTATATTAGGAGTTGTAATACAGTCAGCTTTAGTTCTTTGAGTTTATAAATTTCAGGTATGTTAGTTTGGTAGTTGTTAGATAGTCCAGATTAGTATTATTCTCTCTCCCATAGTGGGGTGTCCTTTTCATGATGGGTGCTCCGCTTGAGTGTCCAGTCCGCTTCAGGTGAATCTGGCGTTCTGATCCTTGTAGTCCTCTGTATCAAGTTATATTTGGTTTATCTATTTCTCATCACCTACAGTTAGTTTAACTGGTCATACGTGATGTAACACTCATACATTCAAGTTTCTGTCTCTGAGGCATTCCCAGCACTGTGTTAGGTACCTGTATCCCCAAAGTCTGTACTCATATATGTACCAGCTCCTATGCTAGAGGCGGCTAGTCTTTCTCCTGTCTGTTTGGGTGTGAGCAGTGTCATGCTGCTGAGTCTCTGTGCAGGTTCTGTTCCGTGTGAACTGTGTCATGCTTCTGCGTTTATGTTTCGGTATGTTCTGGTGTGAACAATGTCATGCTCCTGCTTGTCTGTAAGGTTCTGTTCCGTGTGAACTGTTTCATGCTTCTCTATGTCTGTGCAACCTTCTGTTTCTTCTGTGCCTTTTCTGTATTTCAAGTACGAACAGTGTTTGTTCTGAGGTGTCTGAGCAGCTTTCAGGATGTTCAATGTGAACATGCTCTTGCCTGTCTGCGGCTCTCAGTACATATGGTGTAAACTGTGTCTTGCTTTGGGTCCTTTATCATCTAGTGCGAGGTAGGTCCCTAGGTTCCAGCACAAGATCGTCCCTATCGGGACGATCGGCCCGCATTGCAGGCAGGTTTCCTGGAGTTAGTTGTTTTGTTAGTGTAGGAACCCGCGAGACAACGAGGACCCTTGAAGTTGGGCTTGCAGGCTTAAGTATTTTCGCCAAAATACAAACTAATACCTCGTGCATTCTATAGTTATCGTATATGGATATGTGTGTACGTCTGCAGGTGAGTGTTTTCAGCATTTGTCAGTCAGTGTGTTATGTCTGTCCATGGGTTATGTCCGCTGTTTCTGAGTTCATCTGCCAGTGAGTTTTGTATCCAGCCTGCAGTTCCGCAGTTCGTGTGCCGGTAAGACTCTGCTGAGTATTCATGTCCCAGTTTGACGTTACACACTGATTAGCTTATGTCCCTTAAGAACATGCATAGGCTCAGCTCCCCCACCCATCTTCTCTTCCAGAAACTGTGTAGCATAACCATGTCCACTCAATACTAGACAGCTATCGTTCCATCTTCTCACTCAGTAGCTACTGGTTCATTCCCCTCTCACTGCTGATAAGAAGAGAAGATTTGCCAGGAGTGAATTTCAGTCCCCTGTAATAGTAGCTTTCATTTGCTCTGCTCTCAGTCCTCCTAGTCTACTACACCATTCCTCAGCACTGTCATATAACCCTCATCTTTAGTTTTTTTTTTACTTAAATATCCAGGTCGATAGTTAAAATTCATACTTGCAATGCCTTTGCCAGCTTGTGGGATCTTTAGGGTATTCCAACCTAACAATGGTGAAATGGCTGGTCCTGCACTTTAGACCATGTGTCCACCCACTTCCCTATTGAAAGCTACATTACCTGAGCACACATACTCTTCCCTGCCCACTAGCTATTTGCTTAACTGTGCATACTCACCTGTCACTGAAAATAGCAAAACTGCACATGGGCTGTCTAAGGCCCAATATCCACAGGCGGATTTTAATTATATAATCCGTGCGAGACTCCCACGTGGGAGATCCACAGCTCTAGGTGCTCATAGGGATGCATTGCAAAACAATTTAGAGCATGCGGATGGGATTTTTTTTTCCAGTGTGCGGATCGCATACATGGGAAGAAATCGCAGCATGTTCCATTTTTCTGTGGATCCCGTCGGACGGCTGCCATTGAAGTCAATGGAAACCGTCCGATTCATGGCACAGCCACAGCTGTGATGTGCCACAGATCCATGGGAAAGCAGGAGATTAAAAAAAAAATTAAAAGTGCACTGCGCATGTGTCCGGCACGTCGCTGGCACATCAGGACGCATCCGCCGTGCTGAAGAAAGAAGATCCGCCCAGCACGGAAGAGACCCATGCTGGATCTGGACAGGTAAGAAAATGTATTTTACTATCTGCGGGCATGGATGGATTTCGCTGAGGGATTTATCAGTGGAATCCGTGCGTGCAAGTGGACATTGGGCCCAACTCGTACTATACTAGCATAGTGAAGAACTACAGCACAAGACTGAAAGAATATGAACTACGGAACATATTCCAGAACCACTACGTGAAAGCAAACAAATATGATGGAGTATTTTGGGGGTTATTCTTTTTTTAAAAACAGTTAGATTCGTAAATATTAAAGAGCTACTTCAGTGAATTGCTCTTTTATTCATTATGTAACTAGTCTCCCAGTATATGTAAGTCGGCTAGTATTACCTTGGTTAGTTATTCCTTTCTATCAGAAACTTCTTGCAGTCCTTCTCCTCAGGTGGGTCATGTGATCTCATTTTGACAATCTGAGATTTACTTGGCTTTATGTTCTCTCAAAAAGTCAGTTTTGCAGGCAGCATAATTCCTGTGTGATGGACCATACCACACAGACTCTTTAGAGGGAAACACAATTACTACTAATGATTAGAGGTCACACAGTTATAATGAAGGAGATCCCTGCTCATCCTCCTGACTGTATACTTATGGTCTGCAACTTATTTAGGTGAAAATACAAAGTAGTGATAATCACACTGTCCTCCCTGCAGGCAGAGTTGGTACTGGCTATAGCGGATCATGTATGTCTGTGCTGATTCATCATGGCAAAAAAGCGGTTCAGGTGAGAAGGGCAGGGATGGAAAAATGTTTTTTCGCTTGAGTGGCCCTTTAATGATTTTTAAAAATTGCTACAATGGAAAATGGTTTTATATGGAAAATAAACCTTTAATGCTGATAGTTGAACTTGGCCTGCTAAGTGCATTTAATGTAAAGGAGTGATTGGTGGTCACTTTCTGTTGTCCAGTATGTTCAATTAGTGACCAGAAGCCACACAACACCAGTGGCTAAATAATTGTATAACTTGAGTTATTACAACACTAATATCATATGGAATTGCTATGGCATAATTTTGCTCTGTGGTTGATGCTTCTGGTTGAGTCCACTTGTGAAAAAGGTTGAAGGGATTACAAGCAGATAGACTAACACTGATTTTCCAGACACCAAATATATGCTAGTGGAATCTGTTTAAGATCAAGGATTACGTGAAAATATTGTCCATGGTTTTAATCATTCTCCACAGTTGATTCTGGCCCTTTTCCACAATTTTTAAATCATATTTCTTTTTATTAAGCATTTTCAAGAAAGTACAAACAAAATTAACTGTATATATATTTATTGAAAAAATAGGCGCTTAATTCTATCAAAGAGTATGGATTACAGCAAAGGATAAAAAAATCATGAACCAAATCATAACAAGGCATCCAGCATAATGTGATATGGTAAAAAGAGAAAGCTCATGAGAAAATGAAATCTGTATATGTAAGGAGAGTATAATGAATTGATGATATTCCATCAGGTGACAAATGAATAGAGAATCAGGATATTACTTTTAGCATATTATAGGCGCGTCTAATAGAACCAATGGTTTCCTATAAAGGTTTTTACATGAAAAAATTTTAGACTTGTGAAATACTCGCACCCAACAAAGATAGGGCATGCAACTGCAAAGCTTGCATCTGAGATCCAGGGTGCGTGAAAAGATAGGACCTAACCTAACCTATCTTTGATGCGTGCTGCGTTTGGGTTTTCATAGACTCCTATGGGAGCTAGATAACATGCAGCACGTAGCTCGCGATTGTCTGAACGAGCATTTAAGCTCGAGACTTAATAGTTGGCAATCACCCGTTCACACGATTTTTAGTGAAGAAAAGACGTGTTCTTTTCACGCGCCTATTGGCTGCGTTTATACTGAACAATCATCATTTATTTCCGCTCATGTGAACGATTTTTTGAATAATTTTTCTGTGTAAAAGAGCCTTAAACCGCTTTCATACGGGGACCTTTGCACACAAAAATCACGCATGTAAGAAACATGCAGCTATTAGAACCAATGGTTTCCTACAGGAATGTTCTGAGTTTTTTTTTTTGCCTGTCTAAGATTCCTTTTTCTGAATATTCCCATAGGAAACCATTGGTTCTAATAGCAGCAAGTGTTTTACTCGTGCGATTTTTGCGTGTGTAGGTCCCCGTCTGAAAGGGGCCTAAGACTCTAAAAATTTTGTAACAAAATTATTAAATGCCTTCTTTCCAAGATAAATTGGACATTAACGCCGATTTGCAGTGGAGATGAGGGCAGCAAAGAAAACTGATGGGGAGTTCAGCACGTGTCTCATTTGTAAATACTTGTAAAATTGTGCTTGCTTAATGAAAAAGTTTTGGTAAAATTTTCAAAAGAAACTATATAGTTATCTATCCAGAGATTGGAAATCAATTTCAAACCTTTAGTTTTCCAGTTAGTTAAATTTAAGTGGGGAATGTAGGCTTCTAATATACTAATATCACATTCTTAGAATTGTTTGAAAAATTATTCCTTTTGACGATTATGCGGCTCCACAAATCCATGATTGCTCTTAAAGTTGGGTGTTTAAATGTGAAATACTTGCCAAAAAATGAATCTGCTTGCAAAATATCAGATACATCAAGTTTGACAACTGTGAGTAACTCAGTACGAACCCACAATTTAGAGTGATCGTTCTGCCAAAGAGATTGTAACTGATCCAGAATAGTTGCATGATAATATTGTATAATAGAAGGATAGCTCACCACCCTCCCCCACACACATGCACCTCTCCCCAGACCTTTACTGTTCTGAGTTAAGTGCATAATTGTTTGGATTTGTTTTACTTATGCAACAGATAGGTATATAGGAACATTTCTGAAACAATATATAATTTTAGGAATAATTAACATTTAAACTGTTGCAATTCTGCCCAGCCAAGAGGGACCTTAAGTGTTATATTGGGGTAGATCATTCTTTATGTTTTTCAATGGGGATTGAAAATTTGTATCAGGTAATTTTTCAACTGGGTATGTGATGTTAATTCCCAGATATGTGAGTGAGTTTGTTACCCATTTATAGGGGAATTTAATTTTGAATGAGTTTATTACATTAGCGGTCAATCCTAAATTAAAGATCAATGACTTGGATTCATTAATTTTGTGGTAAGAAATACTGCTGAAATTAGAAAGAATCCTGGATATTTCATGAAGCGTAGTTAATGGAAATGAGCACATCATTATAATATAATCGGCAAAGAGGCCTGTATGATGATGATTCTGGAAACCAATTTGATTAACCTTTAAATTCTGTAGTGGGTCCATGATCAAAGCAAAGTGGATATAGCTGCCGAGTTCCGATAGTAATGCAAAATAAAGGGGAAAGAAATCCAGAGTTGAAAACTGAAGTTGATAGGTTTTTATACAGAGTTAAAATAGCCATTAATATGGGTATCTCCAAACCAAAACTGCGGAGAACTGCTTCCAGGTAACCACAGTGAACTCTGTCAAATGCCTTCTCTGCATCCAAAGGGAGAAGTAGAGAAGGCACCCGATTCACAGTCACAAACAACAGTATTTATAAGCCTTCTAGTGCTATCAACCACTTGTCTATTTTTTAGAAATCCTATTAGTAGAGATGAGCGAACGTACTCGTCCGAGCTTGATGCTCGTTCGAGTATTAGGGTGTTCGAGATGCTCGTTACTAGAGGCGAGCACCACGCGATGTTACTTTCACTTTCATCTCTGAGACGTTAGCGCGCTTTTCTGGCCAATAGAAAGACAGGTAATGCATTACAACTTCCCCCTGCGACGTTCAAGCCCTATACCACCCCCCTGCAGTGAGTGGCTGGGGAGATCAGGTGTCACCCGAGTATTTAAATCAGCCCTGCCCGCGGCTCGCCACAGATGCATTCTGACAGAGATCAGGGACAGTGCTGCTGATGCTGCTGCTGCTATAGGGAGAGCGATAGGAGTTATTTTAGGCTTGAAGAACCCCAACGGTCCTTCTTAGGGCCACATCTGACCGTGTGCAGTACTGTTGAGGCTGCTTTTAGCAGTGTTGCACTTTTTTTTTTTTTTGTATATCGGGCGTGCAGAGCATTGCGTCCTCAGTCTGCAGTCATTCTATATAGTATAGGGCCAGTACTGGTGAGGCAGGAAAAGAGATATACTGTCTATATAGGCAGTGGGCTTTTTCAAACAAATTTGGGAAAAATACTATCTTTGGGCTGCCTGTGACCGTCTTGAGTGTACTGCGTCTCTGCTGGGGGTAGTAGTCCTAATTAATACGCAGCTAAGTGTTACAGCAGGCTTGCGCAAAATTCTTTCCTGGCTCTGCGTTGCCCGTTACATCACCGCCGTCATGCCGTCCAGAGGGAAAAAGTCTGCAGTAATTTTACATAGTATAGGGCCAGTAGTGGTGAGGCAGGGACAGTGGGAAAGGTGAAAGAGATATACTGTCTATATAGGCAGTGGGCTTTTTCAAACAAATTTGGGAAAAATACTATCTTTGGGCTGCCTGTGACCGTCCTGACTGTACTGCGTCTCTGTTGGGGGTAGTAGTCCTAATTAATACGCAGCTAAGTGTTACAGCAGGCTTGAGCAAAATTCTTTCCTGGCTCTGCGTTGCCCATTACATCACCGCCGTCATCCCGTCCAGAGGGAAACAGTATACATATATACGCTGCCTATAGTATCTGTCTGCTGTCTCAGCTCAGCCTTTAAAAAAATAGAAGCAAAATACTTAAGGCCTACTAGTGGCCTTTGGACACTTGACTGCTTCTGCGCTGTGAATTCCACTATCTCAGTCATACGCACCTATGTCTCACTACAGGCTTGCGCAAAATTCTTTCCTGGCTCTGCTGTGCGTTCCGTAAGCGAAGTCAGCCTCCAACCACAGGTCAATAAGCGGCACATTTAATTACAGCGTTCTGTTTATGCACTACGGGTAATACACCATGCTGAGGGGTAGGGGGAGGCCTAGAGGACGTGGACGCGGCCGAGGATGCGGAGGCCCAAGTCAGGGTGTGGGCACAGGCCGAGCTCCTGATCCAGGTGTATCGCAGCCGACTGCTGCGGGATTAGGAGAGAGGCACGTTTCTGGCGTCCCCAGATTAATCTCACAATTAATGGGTCCACGAGGTAGACCTTTATTAGAAAATGAGCAGTGTGAGCAGGTCCTGTAGTGGATGGCAGAAAGTGCATGCAGCAATCTATCGACCACCCAGAGTTCTACGCCGTCCACTGCTGCAACTCTGAATCCTCTGGCTACTGCTCCTCCTTCCTCCCAGCCTCCTCACTCCATTACAATGACACATTCTGAGGAGCAGGCAGACTCCCAGGAACTGTTCTCGGGCCCCTGCCCAGAATGGGCAGCAATGGTTCCTCTCCCACCGGAGGAGTTTGTCGTGACCGATGCCCAACCTTTGGAAAGTTCCCGGGGTCCGGGGGATGAGGCTGGGGACTTCCGGCAACTGTCTCAAGAGCTTTCAGTGGGTGAGGAGGAGGACGACGATGAGACACAGTTGTCTATCACTCAGGTAGTAGTAATTGCAGTAAGTCCGAGGGAGGAGCGCACAGAGGATTCGGAGCAAGAGCAGCAGGACGATGAGGTGACTGACACCACCTGGTTTGCTAAGCCTACTGAGGACAGGTCTTCAGAGGGGGAGGCAAGTGCAGCAGCAGGGCAGGTTGGAAGAGGCAGTGCGGTGGCCAGGGGTAGAGGCAGGGCCAGACCAAATAATCCACCAACTGTTTCCCAAAGCGCCCTCTCGCGCCATGCCACCCTGCAGAGGCCGAGGTGCTCAAAGGTCTGGCAGTTTTTCACTGAGAGTGCAGACGACCGACGAACTGTGGTGTGCAAGGTTTGTCGCGCCAAGATCAGCCGTGGAGCCACCACCACCAGCCTCACCACCACCAGCATGCGCAGGCATATGATGGCCAAGCACCCCACAAGGTGGGACTAAGGCCGTTCACCACCTCCGGTTTTCACCACTGCCTCTCCCCCTGTGCCCCAACCTGCCACTGAGATCCAACCCCCCTCCCAGGACACAGGCACGACCGTCTCCCGGCCTGCACCCACACCCTCACCTCCGCTGTCCTCGGCCCCATCCAGCAATGTCTCTCAGCGCACCGTCCAACCGTCGCTAGCGCAAGTGTTTGAGCGCAAGCGCAATTACGCAGCCACGCACCCGCACGCTCAAGCGTTAAACGTGCACATAGCCAAATTGATCAGCCTGGAGATGCTGCCGTATAGGCTTGTGGAAACGGAGGCTTTCAAAAACATGATGGCGACGGTGGCCCCGCGCTACTCGGTTCCCAGTCAACACTACTTTTCCCGATGTGCCGTCCCAGCCCTGCACGACCACGTCTCCCGCAACATTGTACGCGCCCTCACCAACGCGGTTACTGCCAAGGTCCACTTAACAACGGACACGTGGACAAACACAGGTGGGCAGGGCCACTATATCTCCCTGACGGCACATTGGGTGAATTTAGTGGAGGCTGGGACAGAGTCAGAGCCTGGGACCGCTCACGTCCTACCCACCCCCAGAATTGCGGGCCCCAGCTCGGTGGTGGTATCTGCGGCGGTGTATGCTTCCTCCACTAATCCACCCTCCTCCTCCTCCTCCTCCAACGCAACCTCTGTCTCGCAATCAAGATGTGTCAGCAGCAGCACGTCGCCAGCAGTCGGTGTCGCGCAGCGTGGCAGCACAGCGGTGGCCAAGCGTCAGCAGGCCGTGCTGAAACTACTCAGCTTAGGAGAGAAGAGGCACACGGCTCACGAACTGCTGCAGGGTCTGACAGAGCAGACCGACAGCTGGCTTTCGCCGCTGAGCCTCCAATCGGGCATGGTCGTGTGTGACAACGGGCATAACCTGGTGGCGGCTCTGCAGCTCGGCAGCCTCACGCACGTGCCATGCCTGGCCCACGTCTTTAATTTGGTGGTTCAGCGGTTTCTGAAAAGCTACCCACGCTTGTCAGACCTGCTCGGAAAGGTGCGCCGGCTCAGCGCACATTTCCGCAAGTCCAAGACGGACGCTGCCACCCTGCGCACCCTGCAACATCGGTTTAATCTGCCAGTGCACCGACTGCTGTGCGACGTGCCCACACGGTGGAACTCTACGCTCCACATGTTGGCCAGGCTCTATGAGCAGCGTAGAGCTATAGTGGAATACCAACTCCAACATGGGCGGCGTAGTGGGAGTCAGCCTTCTCAATTCTTTACAGAAGAGTGGGCCTGGTTGGCAGACATCTGCCAGGTCCTTGGAAACTTTGAGGAGTCTACCCAGATGGTGAGCGGCGATGCTGCAATCATTAGCGTCACCATTTCTCTGCTATGCTTCTTGAGAAGTTCCCTGCAAAGCATAAAGGCAGACGCTTTGTGCTCGGAAAGGGAGGCGAGGGAAGACAGTATGTCGCTGGATAGTCAGAGCACCCTCATGTCTCTATCTCAGCGCGTTGAGGAGGAGGGGGAGGAGCATGAGGAGGAGGGGGAAGAGACAGCTTGGCCCACTGCTGAGGGTACCCATGCTGCTTGCCTGTCATCCTTTCAGCGTGTATGGCCTGAGGAGGAGGAGGAGGAGGAGGATCCTGAAAGTGATCTTCCGAGTGAGGACAGCCATGTGTTGCGTACAGGTACCCTGGCACACATGGCTGACTTCATGTTAGGATGCCTTTCTCGTGACCCTCGCGTTACACGCATTCTGGCCACTACGGATTACTGGGTGTACACACTGCTTGACCCACGGTATAAGGAGAACCTTTCCACTCTCATACCCGAAGAGGAAAGGGGTTCGAGAGTGATACTATACCACAGGACCCTGGCGGACAAACTGATGGTAAAATTCCCATCTGACAGCGCTAGTGGCAGAAGGCGCAGTTCCGAGGGCCAGGTAGCAGGGGAGGCGCGGAGATCAGGCAGCATGTACAGCACAGGCAGGGGAACACTGTCCAAGGCCTTTGACAGCTTTATAGCTCCCCAGCAAGACTGTGCCACCGCTCCCCAGTCAAGGCTGAGTCGGCGGGAGCACTGTAAAAGGATGGTGAGGGAGTACGTAGCCGATCGCACGACCATCCTCTATGACGCCTCTGCCCCCTACAACTACTGGGTGTCGAAGCTGGACACGTGGCCTGAACTCGCGCTGTGTGCCCTGGAGGTGCTTGCTTGTCCTGCGGCTAGCGTCTTGTCAGAGAGGGTGTTTAGTGTGGCTGGGGGAATAATCACGGATAAGCGTACCCGCCTGTCAACCGACAGTGCCGACAGGCTTACAATCATAAAGATGAACAAAGCCTGGATTTCCCCAGAGTTCTCTTCTCCACCAGCGGACAGCAGCGATACGTAAGCAATACGTAGGCTGCACCCACGGATGGAAGCATCGTTCTCTATCACCATCAAAAACGGGGACCTTTTAGCTTCATCCATCTGTGTATTATATTCATCCTCCTCCTCCTGCTCCTCCTCCTGAAACCTCACATAATCACGCTGAACGGGCAATTTTTCTTAGGCCCACAAGGCTCAGTCATTAAACTTTTGTAAACAATGTTTATACGTTTCAATTCTCAATTCAATAAAGCGTTGAAACTTGCACCTGAACCAATTTTTATTTTAACTGGGCTGCCTACAGGCCTAGTTACAAATTAAGCCACATTAACCAAAGCGATTAATGGGATTCACCCGCCCTCTTGGTTGGGCATGGGCACTTTTTCTGAGGTACATTAGTACTGTTGGTACACCAATTTTTAGCCCACCTGCATTAAAGCTGACGTTACCTCAGCTGTGCTGGGCACTGCAATGGGATATATTTATGTACCACTGGTGGGTTCCAGGGAGCCACCCATGCTGTGGGTCCACAGGGACTTCACATTAGGGATTTGTACCTGCCAGTGTCTATGTATTAAAAACCCCGGTCTGACTGGGGCATGCAGTGTGGGCCGAAGCCCACCTGCATTAAACCTGACGTTACCTCAGCTGTGATGGACACTGCAATGGGATATATTTATGTACCGCCGGTGGGTTCCAGGGAGCCACCCATGCTGTCGGTCCACACGGAGTTGTAACTGCATGTGTCCACTTCTAAAGAACCCCAGTCTGACTGGGGCATGCAGTGTGGGCCGAAGCCCTCCTGCATTAAACCTGACGTTACCTCAGCTGTGATGGGCACTGCAATGGGATATATTTATGTACCGCTGGTGGGTTCCAGGGAGCCACCCATGCTGTCGGTCCACACGGAGTGTTAACTGCATGTGTCCACTTCTAAAGAACCCCAGTCTGACTGGGGCATGCAGTGTGGGCCGAAGCCCACCTGCATTAAACCTGACATTACCTCAGCTGTGATGGGCACTGCAATGGGATATATTTATGTACCGCCGATGGGTTCCAGGGAGCCACCCATGCTGTCGGTCCCTACGGAGTTGTAACTGCATGTGTCCACTTCTAAAGAACCCCAGTCTGACTGGGGCATGCAGTGTGGGCCGAAGCCCACCTGCATTAAACCTGACGTTACCTCAGCTGTGATGGGCACTGCAATGGGATATATTTATGTACCGCCCGTGGCTTCCTGGGACCCACCCATGCTGTCGGTCCACACGGAGTCGTAACTCCATGTGTCCACTTCTAAAGAACCCCAGTCTGACTGGGGCATGCAGTGTGGGCCGAAGACCACCTGCATTTAATAGGACGTTACCTCAGCTGTGATGGGCACTGCAATGGGATACATTTATGTACAACCGGTGGGTTCCAGGGAGCCACCCATGCTGTGGGTGCACACGGAATTCCCATTGCGGAGTTGTACCTGCCTGTGAAAATTTATAAAAAACCTCGGTCTGACTGGGGCATGCAGACACCTTGACAGAATGAATAGTGTGTGGCACATGGGTTCCCCATTGCTATGCCCACGTTTGCAGCTCCTGATGGAGGTGGCACAGGATTGGATTTCTCATTGCTTCTGTACAGCATTATGGGCTATTGCCCCGCCCCTTTTAAAGAGGGTCGCTGCCTGGCCGTGCCAACCCTCTGCAGTGTGTGCCTGCGGTTCCTCCTCATGGCAGACGCACTTATAAATAGACATGAGGGTGGTGTGGCTATGAGGCCAGCGTGTGGCATGAGGGCAGCTGAAGGCTGCGCAGGGACACTTTGGTGTGTGCTGTGGACACTGGGTCATGCGGGGGGGGGGTTGGGCAGCATGTTACCCAGGAGAAGTGGCAGCGGAGTGTCATGCAGGCAGTGATTGTGCTTTGTTGGAGGTAGTGTGGTGCTTAGCTAAGGTATGCCTTGCTAATGAGGGTTTTTCAGAAGTAAAAATTGTTGGGAGGGGGGGGGGACCCACTCTTGCCGCTATTGTGGCTTAATAGTGGGACCTGGGAACTTGAGATGCAGCCCAACACGTAGCCCCTCGCCTGCCCTATCCGTTGCTGTGTCGTTCCCATCACTTTCTTGAATTGCCCAGATTTTCACAAATGAAAACCTTAGCGAGCATCGGCGATATACAAAAATGCTCGAGTCGCCCATTGACTTCAATGGGGTTCGTTACTCGAAACGAACCCTCGAGCATCGCGAAAATTTCGTCTCGAGTAACGAGCACCCGAGCATTTTGGTGCTCGCTCATCTCTACCTATTAGTCAATTAGCCCATTGGCTATTATTTTGGAATATATTTTAAGATCACTATTTAAGAAGAAAACTGATCTAAAATTTTCTGGCCTATGAGGGAACTTACACGGTTTTGGTAATGTTATTCTTATAGCCTTAAGCATCTCTGAAGGCAAGTGCCCATCATTAATGACCTGGTTAAATTCTTGTTCCAATTGTGGAATAATATGTGAGAATTTTTTATAATATTCATTAGTCAGCCCGTCAAGTCTCCGGGATTTGTTGAATTTCAGTTTGTTAATGACATGCTTTATCTCGTCACGTGTTATAATGTAGTTGAGATCCCCCAAATTTAACTCTTCTAGTTTTGGAAGATTTAAACTCCTAAGAAAATGTTCAATTTCTAACTTGGAGGGATGATCGTTAGTAAGATAGTCTTTTAAATTACACAGCTTTTTGTAGTATTCAGCTAGCGGGTGACAGGTGAGTTGCAGGGGGGAGAGAGGGAGAGAGAGATCTCCCCGACCCCCGAATCTTTAGAGACGAGCGGGGAGATACTCGGCTAAGGCACTACTCGCTCGAGTAATGTGCCTTAGCGAGTATACTCGCTCATCTCTATTAAAGATAGATGTATGACTTGGCCTATTCAAGAGAAAGAATTTTTTCAATTTCCCTTTAACTAGTTATATCATTTTTAAAGATTGAGCTATTGAGTCACCATGGGGAAGTTGAAGTCCTATTGAATTGTTATTTGATAATAATAGATGTAAGAGTGTGGTCTGACCATGTTTTTGTACCAATTGAAGCATTGGTAATGTTTTGGAGGGTCCATTTATCTGTCACTATAAAACTATTCTAGAATATTGCTTATGTATATTTAAAAAAAAAAAAAGTATAGTCTGTCTTAGACACATGTAGAGTCCTCCATGCACTGAAATGATCCTTTATAAATAAAATATTATACATTTCTGAATGTTTGATTAGCCTTATAAGAACTATTATCCAAATAGGGATTTAACACGTATATCACCACATAGTATAAGGGAATCATGTTTTTCTCTGTTGATCAAATTCACCCCATGTTTCAAAAATGTCCTCTGGTGGTTATTTAGCATGTAAAGTGAAAGTGTACTAAATTTTTGATTATCAATTACACAATTTAAGAGAATATATCTATTCTGGTTGTCAACAAAATCTTTTACATGTTGAAAGACTAAGATCTTTGATGGCAATCATCACACTGCTTTTTTATATTTGTTTAATGTACAATAGATATGAAATTTTTTTTAATGTTTTAGTCTGTTATCGGACCACACCGGTACCGATCTGATGACCTCATTGCCAGGTGCCAAATTGGTAGATATGGAAGCCCGTGATAAGAAGATTTGCTAGCAATTATCTATCAATAGCATGAAATCACTCCATGTTATGTCAAGACTAGAGTTGAGCAAACGTACTCTGCCGAGCTTGATGCTCGTTCGAGTATTAGCATACTTGATGGTGCTCGTTACTCAAATGAGCATCATGCTGTGTTCGACCCCGCCCCACTTTTTGGCTCCTCCCCGCCACAACGCAGTGTGTGTGCCAACAGCAAATTTTTTGGCTGGCTGGATGAGAGAGAGAGAGTGAACACGAACCCAAAAAAAGAAAAGCTCAGCACCCGGCAGCCCACATACAGGAATGCTCGAGTCTCCCATTTTAGTCAATAGGGTTCGTTACTTGAGTAGAGCTCTCGAAAAGCTCGACTAGAATAACGAGGACCCGAGCATTTGGCTGCTCGCTCATCTCTAGTCAAGAAACTTCTCCATGAGAAATCAATGAATTCTATTTTATTATCAACATTACCAACTCTTATACAGAAAGAAGAAGGCGGATTCAAGAGTTACTTGGTACAAAGATTAGTGTTACATAGGTGACAAAGCTTACTGGTCATAAGGCTTATTGACATCTACCAAATAGTCTTAAAGCTTTTAAGGGTCGTCTCAGACATGGAAATCACTACAGTCAGGAAACTGTTATTGCTCTAGACACTATTTCTGCTATCACTATGTGTCTTCTCTGTTAACGTAGCTTAGCCTTATTTAATTTATCTGTTGACTTCTTATCTTAAATTCCCAGTTACTGACACTACAAAGCATAGTTTTTAGGCTGGGTTCACACTGGGCGGATTCTCGACGGAAATCTTGCGGTTTGGCCGCAGCGAAAAACCGCGAGATTTCCGCCGGGAGAACTGCTGCTTCAAAACCCATGGCGGTTTTGAAGCCGCCCGGCCACTCACTCTTCCGCTACGGCCGGCGCTCCCATAGAGGAGAGTGCAACCACAGCGGAAAAAAAACAATGAACATGCTGCGGTCGGCAAATCCGCGCCGCAGCGGCGGCTTCTGCTGGCTTAGCCGCAGCAGATTTGCCATCCCATGTGGACGAGATTTCTGAGAAATCTCGTACATGGCTGGCTAACCCCAGGATTAGCGGCCGCATGCGGATTTGCCGCGGCAAAATTCCGCATGGAATTTCCGCGGCAAATCCGCCCCGTGTGAACCCAGCCTTAGTCTTCTATTTAAGGGTCAATAGTCCAATACAAGGTAAGAAACATACACTTATTGCATTCTGAAACGTAACACTTTATATTCCATGACAATACTATGGAACGCTTTTGCTAAAAACACACAAAAAAAATCACTATTTAAGATTTTACTTTTCTGCCCAAGCAAGGATATTTTAAAATGGCTATTCAACCCCCTTGCATTCAGAGTGGATATTCTGAAAACCATTTTTGATGTACAAAATATCCCCCAAAACAAACAAAGGTGTGAGTTAACCTGTTGTAAGCTTGGCAAGCCATTCAATCCTCCCTATGAAGACTTTTTGGTTGCTAAAGATTTGCAAAGAACCTTATTTTTTATAAAAGTCATGCAGGTTATATTGAACAAAAACCTATTAAAAGATTTAAAAAGTATAACTTGCAAGAATAGTTGTTAACTCGCCAGGAACAGCATCTGTTCCCTGGAATAAGGGAGAGTGGGAAATGTATGTTCCTATTTTTGGGAAGAAAATCACCCCTTTAGCCTTTACAAATTAACTCGGCTACAACATGAGATGAAGCAGAGCACAGACCCCTTTTTAAAGTACATAAAATCCATGTAATGTGGTATAGTGTATTTCAAAAAGAAAAAACTGTACAGATGCTCCCCTACTTGCTAACGTTCGAGTTACAAACTTTGCAAAATACGAACAAGTATGTTGTAATGCTATAGCATTACATCCTACTGTACAGCGATCAAACGGCTTGATAGGCATTCTGCATGGGCAGCCCTGGAGCCTTTCAGTAGGCCCCCGGCTGCCATGGCAACCACACAGCATCCTGCAATCTTATCACGGGAGGCCGTACAGGACCACCGAATGTCAGATGCCGGACGTATGAACAAATGTACTTACGAACAGGCTCCTGGAACAGAACCTGTTCGTAAGTAGGGTACTATCTGTATAAATGTTTATCTAGATTTCTATTAAATCCCTCAAAGATCTGACCTGAAATCATAGACAGATATTGTCATTATCAATAGAAGGTTTGTTATCCAACAAAGTAGTAAAATAGAAAGTATTTGAGATCTATATCTTTAGGAACTGGAAATTAGTAATGTGTGTCTTTGGAATGCTTTGGAGATTCCATGTTCTTTTATTCTAGTGAACGAGATGAAACTTGGTATTTTGGTGAAGATACTAAGGTTACTGAGATGAAATCGGGGAAATGATTGTTGAGCAATTTTACTGCTTCCATTGGAAAATTAAGAACATACAAAGTTCTGTTTCTAGATATGATGAGTTTTACTGGATGAGGGCTGAGTCACACGGGCGCATCGGCGCCCGTGTGACTGCAGTCAGCAGACGGTCGTCTCTCTGCAGCGCCGGGAGGAAGAACATGTGACCGGCTTCATTGCCGGTCATGTTTTCTTTCATTAGCGCTGGAGAGAGATGGCCGTCTTCAGGTACGGATGTCTTCTAACTGTCAGTCACACGGGCGCATCGGCGCCGGTGTATGGGTGCCAATGCGCCCGTGTGACTGAGCCCTAACCCCACTTGTAAAGAATTCCATTCTCTTGTACAAATTTTATGAAAGACATACATTTTATTGTGTGTTTTAAGGTTCTTGTGGAAAGATCACAGAATATAGTAACATTGCAAAAGCAATCTGGAACATTCATAGAATTGGGTGCTTTTTTAAGATTTCTTCTTTGATGTAAAAAAAATGAATTCTTGCCAATAAATCTCTTGGAACCAATTGTGGTAACTCCTTGGGTTTAGGATTTCTATGTATTCTACAACTTATTCATGATGGTCAGCATCAGGTAACAAGATAGAAATATAGTCAATGACAAAATCTTTTAATTGAGTTTGTAAAACAGATTCCAGAATACCACAAAATCTTATATTGTTTTGGTGTGATCAGTCTTCCAGATCCACTAGTTTGAGTCCAGATACCACTGGTTGGTCCATGCTTCGAGACCAGCTGTAGCAGGTCACCTATGCAGGGTGGAGTTTGCGACAGCAAACTGGAGCATGGACCTTGCTGCCATCCATGGTGCTCTGGTCTAGCCTTCCCATTGCAATCTGTCCTCCCCACTGGTCACTTCCAGCTCAGCTGTACTCCGACAACCAGTGCACGCACGGAGCAGTAATCGAACAGGAACGCAGACTCCCTATATTCACAAGACTGCACCAAGACTGACGGTCAGTAAAATAGGGCTTAAGCCTTCTGTGTGCTGTTTCAGTTAAAGGCTTTAGTGAGAGAGAAGAATCACATGACCACTCTTCTCAACTACTCTTCAACCACAACCACCCGCCACAATGTATCTACTGTATTACATACAATTATCCTTCATAGGAAATTTCTGGGAATCTTGGCACCGGAGAACACAAATGATTGGAGAAAAAAAAACATATATATTATTAAAGAAGGCGCCATTTTTTAATTTACCTTGGCTCTATATACATACACAGTATATTGTGCACAAATGTAACATTTCTGCAAAACTAATTGTATCACTAGAATATATCATCCCTTCATATTTTTACTATTTTCATTTTTTTTCTTGTGGTGGTTTTACTCTATGAAATGTAGAAAAGTCACTACTTGAAAAACCATTAGCAAGCTGTAGACTGACCCAATATTTTTAATACCACCTGTATCGAACACATGAATACCAAGTATATACTCATAATCTGTGTTAATCTACATGTGGAATATTTGGACATCAATCTGGCATGCAGAATGAATTGAAGTACACAAACCATAATTAAATTCCAATTAAATCTGTAATAAGATCAGTGATCACTGATCAGCAATTAGCCTGCGAGTGAATGGTTTCCAACAAGCAGATCCTAAATTTCATTCATATTATCAGTAGAGATGAGCGAACGTGTTCGTCCGAACTTGATATCCGTGCGGATATTAGGGTGTTCGGGATGTTCGTTATTCGTAACGAACACCATGCGGTGTTCGGGTTACTTTCACTTCCTTCCCTGAGACGTTAGCGCGCTTTTCTGGCCAATTGAAAGACAGGGAAGGCATTACAACTTCCCCCTGCGTCGTTCAAGCCCTATACCACCCCCCTGCTGTGAGTGGCTGGGGAGATCAGGTGTCCGCCTAATATAAAAGTCGGCCCCTCCCACGGCTCGCCTCAGATGCCTTGTGAGTTAGTGAGGGACAGTGCTGTTTGTACCGGAGCTGCTGTAGGGAAAGAATTGGTAGTTAGTGTAGGCTTCAAGACCCCCAAAGGTCCTTATTAGGGCCACTGATAGCTGTGTGTTGGCTGCTGTTAGCAGTGGCAATTTTTTTTTTCTCAAAATCGGCTCTGCAGAGCGTTGCACCCGGCATTAGGGACAGAAGTGTTGCATAGGCAGGGAGAGTGTTAGGAGTGAGTGTAGCCTTCAAGAACCTCAACGGTCCTTTCTAGGGCCATATTTATCCGTGTGCAGTACTGTGCTGGCTGCTGTTAGCTGTGCTGCATATTTTTTTTCTTCTCAAAATCGCCTCTGCAGAGCATTGCACCCTCCATTGATACTGCAGGGAAAGAATTGTGTAGGCAGGGCCACAACACAGTTATTATTCATTGAATATACGCAGTGCGGCCTTTTGCTTGTAAAACAAGTGAAAAAAAATCTATTTGTCCTGCCTCTGTCCGTCCTAAGGGCTGTGTGTACGTGTCGGCTGCGTGTGCAACGTTTAAAAATCAGACGCACCCAGCTACGTTTTACTGCTGGCTTCGCCATTTGCTTTCCTTAATTGGGAAAAAAATACCAGCTCTGCCAGAGTTATAATAACTCTGCTACCCTCACGTTCTGTGACACATAAGCAGGGCCACAGCACAGTTATTAAACTTCTCATGTTCATTGAATATACGCAGTGCTGCCTTTTGGTGGAAAAAAACTGAAAAAAAATCTATTTGTCCTGCCTCTGTCCGTCCTAAGGGCTGTGTGTACGTGTCGGCTGCGTGTGCAACGTTTAAAAATCAGACGCACCCAGCTACGTTTTACTGCTGGCTTCGCCATTTGCTTTCCTTAATTGGGAAAAAAATACCTGCTCTGCCAGAGTTATAATAACTCTGCTACCCTCACGTTCTGTGACACATTAGCAGGGCCACAGCACAGTTATTAAACTTCTCATGTTCATTGAATATACGCAGTGCTGCCTTTTGGTGGAAAAAAACTGAAAAAAAATCTATTTGTCCTGCCTCTGTCCGTCCTAAGGGCTGTGTGTACGTGTCGGCTGCGTGTGCAACGTTTAAAAATCAGACGCACCCAGCTACGTTTTACTGCTGGCTTCGCCATTTGCTTTCCTTAATTGGGAAAAAAATACCAGCTCTGCCAGAGTTATAATAACTCTGCTACCCTCACGTTCTGTGACACATTAGCAGGGCCACAGCACAGTTATTAAACTTCTCATGTTCATTGAATATACGCAGTGCTGCCTTTTGGTGGAAAAAAACTGAAAAAAAATCTATTTGTCCTGCCTCTGTCCGTCCTAAGGGCTGTGTGTACGTGTCGGCTGCATTAAACTTCTCATGTTCATTGAATATACGCAGTGCTGCCTTTTGGTGGAAAAAAACTGAAAAAAAATCTATTTGTCCTGCCTCTGTCCGTCCTAAGGGCTGTGTGTACGTGTCGGCTGCGTGTGCAACGTTTAAAAATCAGACGCACCCAGCTACGTTTTACTGCTGGCTTCGCCATTTGCTTTCCTTAATTGGGAAAAAAATACCTGCTCTGCCAGAGTTATAATAACTCTGCTACCCTCACGTTCTGTGACACATTAGCAGGGCCACAGCACAGTTATTAAACTTCTCTTCATTGAATATACGCAGTGCTGCCTTTTGGTGGAAAAAAACTGAAAAAAAATCTATTTGTCCTGCCTCTGTCCGTCCTAAGGGCTGTGTGTACGTGTCGGCTGCGTGTGCAACGTTTAAAAATCAGACGCACCCAGCTACGTTTTACTGCTGGCTTCGCCATTTGCTTTCCTTAATTGGGAAAAAAATACCAGCTCTGCCAGAGTTATAATAACTCTGCTACCCTCACGTTCTGTGACACATTAGCAGGGCCACAGCACAGTTATTAAACTTCTCATGTTCATTGAATATACGCAGTGCTGCCTTTTGGTGGAAAAAAACTGAAAAAAAATCTATTTGTCCTGCCTCTGTCCGTCCTAAGGGCTGTGTGTACGTGTCGGCTGCGTGTGCAACGTTTAAAAATCAGACGCACCCAGCTACGTTTTACTGCTGGCTTCGCCATTTGCTTTCCTTAATTGGGAAAAAAATACCTGCTCTGCCAGAGTTATAATAACTCTGCTACCCTCACGTTCTGTGACACATTAGCAGGGCCACAGCACAGTTATTAAACTTAGATTATTCATTCACTAGAGGCAGTGGGGCCTTTCGTTTTCAAAAAAGGGAAAAAATTATATTTGGCCTGCAGTCTTGCGCCAATTTATTTCCTGCCTGTGAAATCAAATCACTGGTAATACAGCATGCTGAGGGGTAGGGGTAGGCCTAGAGGACGTGGACGCGGCCGAGGACGCGGAGGGCCAAGTCAGGGTGTGGGCACAGGCCGAGCTCCTGATCCCGGTGTGTCGCAGCCGACTGCTGCGCGATTAGGAGAGAGGCACGTTTCTGGCGTCCCCACATTCATCGCCCAATTAATGGGTCCACGCGGGAGACGGTTATTAGAAAATGAGCAGTGTGAGCAGGTCCTGTCCTGGATGGCAGAAAGTGCTTCGAGCAACCTATCGTCAACCCGCAGTTCTGCGCCGTCCACTGCTGCAAATCCGAATCCTCTGTCTGCTGCTCCTCCTTCCTCCCAGCCTCCTCACTCCACTACAATGACACCTGCTCAGGAGCGGGAACACTCCCAGGAACTGTTCTCGGGCCCCTGCTTAGATTGGGCAGCAGCGGTTCCTCTCCCACCAGAGGAGTTTATCGTCACTGATGCCCAACCATTCGAAAGTTCCCGGGGTCCGGGGGAAGAGGCTGGGGACTTCCGCCAACTGTCTCAACAACTTTCTGTGGGTGAGGAGGACGATGACGATCAGACACAGTTGTCTTGCAGTGAGGTAGTAGTAAGGGCAGTAAGTCCAAGGGAGCAGCGCACAGAGGATTCGGAGGAAGAGCAGCAGGACGATGAGGTGACTGACCCCACTTGGTGTGCAACGCTTACTCAGGAGGACAGGTCTTCAGAGGGGGAGTCAAGGGCATCAGCAGGGCAGGTTGCAAGAGGCAGTGCGGTGGCCAGGGGTAGAGGCAGGGCCAGACCGAATAATCCACCAACTGTTTCCCAAAGCGCCCCCTCGCGCCATGCCACCCTGCAGAGGCCGAGGTGCTCTAAGGTCTGGCAGTTTTTCACAGAGACGCCTGACGACCGACGAACAGTGGTGTGCAACCTTTGTCGCGCAAAGCTCAGCCGGGGAGCCAACACCAACAGCCTCACCACCACCACCATGCGCAGACATATGATGGCCAAGCACCCCACAAGGTGGGACGAAGGCCGTTCAGCGCCTCCGGTTTGCACCCCTGCCTCTCCCCCTGTGCCCCAACCTGCCACTGAGATGCAACCCCCCTCTCAGGACACAGGCACTACCGCCTCATGGCCTGCACCCACACCCTCATCTCCGCTGTCCTCGGCCCCATCCAGCAGTGTAGTTCAGCGCACCGTTCAGCCGTCGCTTGCGCAACTGTTGGAGCGCAAGCACAAGTACGCCGCCACGCACCCGCACGCTCAAACGTTAACCGTCCGCATAGCAAAATTCATCAGCCTTGAGATGCTGCCGTATAGGGTTGTGGAAACGGAGTCCTTCAAAAGTATCATGGAGGCGGCGGCCCCGCGCTACTCAGTTCCCAGTCGCCACTACTTTTCCCGATGTGCCGTCCCAGCCCTGCACGACCACGTCTCCCACAACATTGTACGCGCCCTCACCAACGCGGTTACTGCCACGGTCCACTTAACAACGGACACGTGGACAAGCACAGGCGGGCAGGGCCACTACATCTCCCTGACGGCACATTGGGTGAATTTAGTGGAGGCTGGGACAGAGTCAGAGCCTGGGACCGCTCACGTCCTACCCACCCCCAGAATTGCGGGCCCCAGCTCGGTGGTGGTATCTGCGGAGGTGTATGCTTCCTCCACTAAAGCACCCTCCTCCTCCTCCTCCTCTGTCTCGCAATCAAGATGTGTTAGCAGCAGCATGTCGCCAGCAGTCGGTGTCGCGCGGTGTGGCAGCACAGCGGTGGGCAAGCGTCAGCAGGCCGTGCTGAAACTACTCAGCTTAGGAGAGAAGAGGCACACGGCCCACGAACTGCTGCAGGGTCTGACACAGCAGACCGACCGCTGGCTTGCGCCGCTGAGCCTCCAACCGGGCATGGTCGTGTGTGACAACGGCCGTAACCTGGTGGCTGCTCTGCAGCTCGGCAGCCTCACGCGCGTGCCATGCCTGGCCCACGTCTTTAATTTGGTGGTTCAGCGCTTTCTGAAAAGCTACCCACGCTTGTCAGACCTGCTCGTAAAGGCGCGCCGGCTCTGCGCACATTTCCGCAAGTCCCACACGGACGCTGCCACCCTGCGGACCCTGCAACATCACTTTAAGCTGCCAGTGCACCGACTGCTGTGCGACGTGCCCACACGGTGGAACTCTACGCTCCACATGTTGGCCAGGCTCTATGAACAGCGTAGAGCTATAGTCGAATACCAACTCCAACATGGGCGGCGCAGTGGGAGTCAGCCTCCTCAATTCCTTTCAGAAGAGTGGGCCTGGTTGGCAGACATCTGCCATGTCCTTGGTAATTTTGAGGAGTCTACCCAGGTGGTGAGCGGCGATGCTACAATCATTAGCGTCACCATTCCTCTGCTATGCATCTTGAGAAATTCCCTGCAAACCATAAAGGCAGCTGCTTTGCGCTCGGAAACGGTGGCGGTGGAAGACAGTATGCCGCTGGATAGTCAGGGCACCCTCCTGTCTATTTCTCAGCGCGTACAGGAGGAGGAGGAGGAGCATGAGGAGGATGAGGAGGAGGGGGAAGAGACAGCGTGGCCCGCTGCTGACGGTACACCGGCTGATTGCCTGTCATCCTTTCAGCGTGTATGGCCTGAGGAGGAGGAGGAGGAGGAGGAGGATCCTGGCAGTGATCTTCCTAGTGAAGACAGCCATGTGTTGCGTACAGGTACCCTGGCACACATGGCTGACTTCATGTTAGGATGCCTTTCTCGTGACCCTCGCGTTGCACGCATTCTGGCCACGACGGATTACTGGGTGTACACACTGCTCGACCCACGCTATAAGGAGAACCTGCCCACTCTCATTCCCGAAGAGGAAAGGGGTTCGAGAGTGTTGCTATACCACAGGACCCTTGCGGACAAGCTGATGGTAAAATTTCCAGCCGACAGCGCTAGTGGCAGAAGGCGCAGTACCGAGGGCAAGGTAGCAGGGGAGGTGCGGAGATCGAGCAGCATGTACATCCCAGGCAGTGCAACAGTCTTTAAGGGCCTGGCCAGCTTTATGGCTCCCCAGCAAGACTGTGTCACCGCTCCCCAGTCAAGGCTGAGTCGGCGGGAGCACTGTAAAAGGATGGTGAGGGAGTACGTAGCCAATCGCACGACCATCCTCGGTGACGCCTCTGCCCCCTACAACTACTGGGTGTCGAAGCTGGACACGTGGCCTGAACTAGCGCTGTATGCCCTGGAGGTGCTTGCTTGTCCTGCGGCTAGCGTCTTGTCGGAGAGGGTGTTTAGTGCGGCTGGGGGAATCATCACAGATAAGCGTAGCCGCTTGTCAACCGACAGTGCCGACAGGCTAACACTCATCAAGATGAACAAAGCCTGGATTTCCCCAGACTTCTGTTCTCCACCAGCGGACAGCAGCGATACGTAAGCAATACGTAGGCTGCACCCGCGGATGGAAGCTACGTTCTCTCTCACCATCCAAAACGGGGACATTTCTGCTTCATCAATCTGTGTCTAATATTCCTCCTCCTCCTCCTGAAACCTCACGTAATCACGCTGAACGGGCAATTTTTCTTAGGGCCACAAGGCTCACTCAAATAATTTTTCTGAACAATTTTTATAAGTTTCAATGCGCTTAAAAGCGTTGGAACTTTAACTTGAACCAATTTTTCGTTACACTGGGCTGCCTCCAGGCCTAGTTACCACTTAAGCCACATTAACCAAAGCGATTCACCTGCCATCTTGGTTGGGCATGGCCAATTTTTACTGAGGTACATTAGTACTGTTGGTACACCAATTTTTTGGGGCCCTCACCTACAGTGTAATCATAGCAATTTGTATGTTCTTCGCCTGCACTCATGGTACAGAAAGGTGTGTGGGGTTGGCCTACACTTTAGCTACATAAATGTAACTTGGGTGTTGGCTATACTAAGGCTACTGAAATGGAACTAAGACTGCGCTCCCACTACACTGCTGCTTCAGAATTGTTACTGGGGCCTGTCTTGAGTGCTACTATTGCTGACATGGAACGAAGACTGCGCTCCCGCTATACTGCTGCTTCGGAATTGTTACTGGGGCCTGTCTTGAGTGCTACTATTGCTGACATGGAACGAAGACTGCGCTCCCGCTATACTGCTGCTTCGGAATTGTTACTGGTGCCTGTCTTGAGTGCTACTATTGCTGACATGGAACGAAGACTGCGCTCCCGCTATACTGCTGCTTCGGAATTGTTACTGGGGCCTGTCTTGAGTGCTACTATTGCTGACATGGAACGAAGACTGCGCTCCCGCTATACTGGTGCTTCGGAATTGTTACTGGGGCCTGTCTTGAGTGCTACTATTGCTGACATGGAACGAAGACTGCGCTCCTCCTATAATGCTGCTACTGATATGTTAGTAGGGCCTGTCCTAATGCTACGGCTGAAATGTTACGAATTCTGGGCTCTGCCTATACGGCTGCTAATGGTATGTCTCTGGGGTGTGGAAACAGAGGCTTCCCAAAGACATGATGGCGGCGAGGCCATTTCCCACCAACGCGGTTACTGTTAAGGTGCATATAACCACGGACACGTGGAGAGGACACGTAGTGCCTCAAAAACATCCCCCTCCTCCTCCAACAGGGAAAACATTCTTGGCAAATGCCTTTGCATTGGTTCGTCTGGTGGCAGTCCAAGAATTTCACCTTTACCGACACAACAAGAGAGCCCCCACACCATCCCCCCGCCACGGCCCACTTAATCCTGGCCGCATTCCGAAAACCAACAAAATAAAACCGTGCTACTAGGTCCGCAGTCACCACCACATTACCACCAGCGCGGTTACTGTTAAGGTGCATATAACCACGGACACGTGGAGAGGACACGTAGTGCCTCAAAAACATCCCCCTCCTCCTCCAACAGGGAAAACATTCTTGGCAAATGCCTTTGCATTGGTTCGTCTGGTGGCAGTCCAAGAATTTCACCTTTACCGACACAACAAGAGAGCCCCCACACCATCCCCCCGCCACGGCCCACTTAATCCTGGCCGCATTCCGAAAACCAACAAAATACAACCGTGCTACTAGGTCCGCAGTCACCACCACATTACCACCAACGCGGTTACTGTTAAGGTGCATATAACCACGGACACGTGGAGAGGACACGTAGTGCCTCAAAAACATCCCCCTCCTCCTCCAACAGGGAAAACATTCTTGGCAAATGCCTTTGCATTGGTTCGTCTGGTGGCAGTCCAAGAATTTCACCTTTACCGACACAACAAGAGAGCCCCCACACCATCCCCCCGCCACGGCCCACTTAATCCTGGCCGCATTCCGAAAACCAACAAAATACAACCGTGCTACTAGGTCCGCAGTCACCACCACATTACCACCAACGCGGTTACTGTTAAGGTACATATTACCAGTCTGACTGGGGCATGCAGACACCTTGACAGAATGAATAGTGTGTGGCACATAGGTTCCCCATTGCTATGCCCACGTGTGCAGCTCCTGATGACGGTGGCACAGGATTATATTTCTCATTGCTTCTGTACAGCATTGTGGGCTATCGCCCCGCCCCTTTTAAAGAGGGTCGCTGCCTAGCCGTGCCAACCCTCTGCAGTGTGTGCCTGCGGTTCCTCCTCATGGCAGACGCACTTCTAAATAGACATGAGGGTGGTGTGGCATGAGGGCAGCTGAAGGCTGCGCAGGGACACTTTGGTGTGCGCTGTGGGGGGGAGGGGGGGCGGTTGGTCAGCATGTAACCCAGGAGAAGTGGCAGCGGAGTGTCATCCAGGCAGTGATTGTGCTTTGTTGTAGCTAGTGTGGTGCTTAGCAAAGGTATGCCATGCTAATGAGGGCTTTTCAGAAGTAAAAGTTGTTGGGAGGGGGGAGGGGGCCCACTCTTGCCGGTATTGTGGCTTAATAGTGGGACCTGTGAACTTGAGATGCAGCCCAACATGTAGCCCCTCGCCTGCCCTATCCGTTTCTGTGTCGTTCCCATCACTTTCTTGAATTGCCCAGATTTTCACACATGAAAACCTTAGCGAGCATCGGCGAAATACAAAAATGCTCTGGTCGCCCATTGACTTCAATGGGGTTCGTTATTCGAAACGAACCCTCGAACATCGCGGGAAGTTCGTTTCGAATAACGAACACCCGAACATTTTGGTGTTCGCTCATCTCTAATTATCAGTACTTGATCTAAACCTTTCTATACTTTAATTTTTAACGTGTCAAATTTGCATACTACAACTTCTTTTTTCTTTCACATAAAAGTCTAATGGAAAAGTACTGAAAATGTATTGATTTAATGTGTTTGAGAACTATTTAAAACAAAGAACTTTAGAGCCCATTTAAGTAAGTGCTTTCCCTTATTCAATATAGTATTAAAAGCATACTAAGGGTATATTCATAGCAAACCCGATACATATTTATTACAGAATTAGCAGCATGAAACCTGAGGCTGACACTTGGATTTCTGCAATAGAGATCTAGTTTGACTTGCAGTGGACCCCTATTTAACTCCCTTAGTGGAACGCCCAGAAAATCTCTGGAGCTTGCTGCACTGACCATGCAGTTAAACCTCGCAAGATTTCCATGGACAGCTCTAGTGCTGAAATGTGCAGAGCACTGAGCTGTCATCTGAAATCTTCCGGGGTTTTTACTGCATACTCAGAGCAGCAAGCCCCGGAGATTTCCCTGCAATAATATGGTAACAATAAACCTGCCACTGAAAGGGTTAATCCACCATGTTCTTCATGTGGAATTCATAGAATTAGGTAGCATACTAGCACCAATTTTCTTTGTTCAGTGCAGACAAAAATCTGTGCAGATTTATTTTTTCCAATATATGTGAACAGGGTTGCAAAAATCCCATCCACATGCAATGAATGTAGATTGTCATCAGATTTGATGAAGTTTTCAGCAGGTAGTTCATTTCAACATTGGTCAAGTCCTGAATGTGTGAACGGGCTCTTAGTATAGAAAATATAGAAAAAAAACACAATCCCAGCAACCCCTCTCTGATGGGATATTCCCAGTTCATATTCTCTATTTGAGCATATGGACATTATAAGGGTCCTGAGCTTGGGACCCACTTTTATCAGCGGGAACACCATTTCTGGTGGATTTGGGTCATCCATGCATTACATGGATGGCCATTTATATGTAATGTTTCTCTGGCAAGCAACTCCCATATTATGAGACAATCCCTTTAACATGATTCTCTTCTTTTATTCTGTTTTGCAATCAAAACAAGAATTCTTTTTTCTATGTGCGTCCCCAAAAGCCAGCTATTTCACTTCCTCCTTATTACAAGCCCTGGGTACCACATGTGTCGTTGACTGTATTGGCTGCAGAAGGGAAACTTCCCCATTGCTCTCTTCAATAGGGGGCAGACCATGTTACACCCTGCCCATTGGTGAAGCAATATCATTTTACCCATCTGCCACCCAAAAATGGAAGAGATCAGCCCCAAATTAACCTATGGTCTATGCAAGATTATTACAAGAATGTTTGCCACAGAAGCATGGAGAAGATCTTATAGATTGAGAAGCAGCATGGGCTTTAGTTTTATCATTCATTTCTAGGTTCCTTTAATCTTTATTAGTCATATCCCTAAATGATGGAATGGATCACTATCCCAAATACCATGTGGCCAGAATATACATTTAATTGTAAAAAACTGCTTGAAGATCAATTTCATTAAAACAAAATACAGCTGATGTCTGCCCAGACCCATTAGCCATCAGCTCCTTTAGACGTGTCTGTCATCCTCTTGTTATTGACTGTGACTATAAGTGCATGGATTGATTTCACTTAAGAATACCTATTATAAAGGATATCTGTAAACCTCATACATTATTAGATTAACGGCTCAATGTCTATATTGCGAGTCATGTTATTTGGGGATTATTAATTTAATCTACTCCATTCACTGCCCTTTTAAAGGGGTTTCTGAGATTAATTATTTTTTAATCTGCCCATCTTGAAAAACAATAAACCAGCTGACATGGCACCGACTGGTTGGTAACACTGGTCCAGGGTGATATTACGGCATCAGCTCCAGACCACATGATACGCCAGGTGGTGCGTGCGTGGAATTATTTAGCATTGGATATCGAGAGGATAATTTCTCTTTGATTCCAACGCTGATAGGCTGGCCAGGTTGTCTTTCAGCACAATCAGCCTATTAATTCTATGTAAATGTGTTTAAACTTGCTCTTTTAAGCAAAGGATGCTGGTCTTACTTCCAGTGTTCTGTGTTCCTATGCTCACTGCTTCTGAAAACTAATGTTATTGATGAGTTCTGAGTTTTGTACTCAAGTATGCTCTGGTTTAACATTCTTTGGCTAGTGCTGCTTCTTCAGCTCAGACTTGAACTTAACTTCTCTCTTGCAGTAGAGTCGCCTTTTTCAGAGGGGGTGCTTCGCTTGAAGGGCTGGTCCAGTTTGGGTCGTTCAGGTGATTTCTAGTCATCTACATTAGTACATAGATATCTTGTTTTTTTCTTCCTTCAGTGTGATTTTGTGCTTTGCCCCGTGAAGTTCCATCAGACGTGAGAGCAGCCTATACTCACCTTCCCCAGGTCCCCGAAGCTTCAGTGCTACACCTCCATTCTCCCTGCCGGTGCTCTGTTTACAGGCTGGAGTCATCCTGTTGACAGGAGAGCATAGGCTGCAGATTATCGCAGACCTCTGTGCTTGACTTCTGAGTCTGTGATTGATTGCTGCAGCCTGTGACATCCTATTCACAGGCTGGCTCTGCAGATTGTAAATGAACATAGTGGGGTGAATGGAGAGGTACATCATGGTTGGCACTATTCCCTTCCCTTTGCTGATTTTTATGAATGTACATTTTTCTCTCTGTGTCTGCAGTCTGCTTTGAGCTAAACAGACTTTTCTTCTGATGCTCCCCCTCCCATATCTCTGCATTGATCCTTGCACAGACATTGATGCAGACATACTGCAGAAACATCTCCTCCTCTACATCTCTGTCTAGTATATCTTGTTTTACTCTAGACCAGTGTTTCCCAACTCCAGTCCTCAGGGACCCCCAACGGGTCATGTTTTCAGGATATCCTATAGTAAGAACACCTGTGGCAATGTCTGAGGTACTGACCATAACTACATCAGCTGTGCAATACTGAGGAAATCCTGAAAACATGACCTGTTGGCGGTCCCTGAGAACTGAGTTAGGAAAAACTGTTCTAGAGAGATAGATTTTGTTACTTTTGTTTGTGAACATTTACATCGAATCTGCCTTCAGAAAAAGGGAAGCTACAGGGTGCTGGATGTATTGACTGATGGCAGCCCTGACTATCCATGGTATTGTCAAATGTCTTCACAAACACAGAAGTTCAAAGGCATCAACTTCTTCCTTTTGATTTTTGTTTCTTTTTTTCATAGATTCATCAATACAAAAGTCAATGTGCTGCGTTACCACCTTCACAGTAGTTCCATGCGCTTACCTTTTAGTCTTCTGTGTGCAAAAGACTTGTTTGATTAACTTTCCTGCCTGTTCATTGCTGTTTCTGTGCTCATCAGTTGAACGATATATATTAACCCATTAAGGACACAGACGCTTTTTCCCCCAGTATTTTCTATACTGTGATTGGGCAGGCAGTCTATCAAGCCACCCCACAGAGATGGCTTAATAGGCAGTTTGCTAAGACATGCTTGGGACCTTTCAAAAGGCCCTTGGCTCCCATGAAATCCGCATGGCTGCCTGCAATCTCATTGCGGGGGGCCGTATGAAACCCCCGAACATCGTTCTGGGGATTTAAATGCCGCTGTCAAAATTGGCAGTAGCATTTAAAGGGTTAATAGCTGCGATCGGCCGCACTGCTGATTGCAGCTATTGCCTGATGGTGTCAGCTGTAATAAACAGCCGACGCCAGCACTGTATGAAGAGAGATCGCCCTCTGATCTCTCTTCGTACATACCCTGACCCTGCAGGACGTAACTGTACGTCCTAAAGCAGGAAGGGGTTAAAGGGATTGTCCAGATGTGAGACTATTATTTAAAAAGGGATCCAAATCTGTTAAAGCAATAAAAGCAGTGGTACTTACCCATCCTCTCTCCCAGTGATCCAGGACTGTATCCTCGTAGTCCTCCTGGTCTTTGTTTAATAACGGCTACCACCTGAGTGCTGCACCCAATTAAAGGCCACAGCGGTCAAGCATTGTTCTCCTAGTATCAGATGTTGGGAGAACAGCATCTGACTGTGTGGATTCTGATTGGCTGCTGCGGTCAGGTGGTAGTTGTTCCTAAACAAAGACTGGGAGGGCAGTAGGGCTGCAGCATTGGTTTGTGAGGAAAGAGAATGGCAAGAGCCACTGCTTTTATTGTTTTAACAGATTTGACTAGTTTGTAACCCACAGGACATAAGTTTACGTCATGGGTGCATGGTACTTAGCACAAGAGGACATACGTCCTGTGTTTTAAATGTCACTGCAATCGCAATCATGGCGACACAGAAGGGATGGCTGCTAACCTAGTTAGTCAAATTTTTGCGCATAACAGCCATTTTTCTTTTTTTACTGTGAAAAGGCTGTACTGATTACCTTTATTATGTTGGCTTCATATCAGTAGCAATCTAAGTTTTTAACCACACATAAAAACAGCAAACACATGGAAAAGACCCATGTGAAGCCGTGTAATTACGTTAGTAAGTTATATAAATAGAAGTGACCCTACTACCTCATGTGAAGTCATTTTTCTACATAAGCGCTTGTGTTGTTGTCATCTGTTCTTTCTTTATTATTAGAGGGGTATGTAGTTCATTATGTATCTTGGTGTTCTGTTATTTTTTTGAGTCACTGCCAGTTCAGTTCAGATTTGGCTTCCAGTGTTCTTGCGGACTTAGAATAGTGCATGTTTCTTCACATTTCCTCAACAAATAAAATTAGAATCCTTCATTTCCTCAACATTTTGATATTTACACATAACTGCCCACATATGTCTTCCTCAAGCCTTGGCAACCATGTGCCTAGCACCCAAATAATAAGAAATTGTGATGCTAACTGGTGATATATATATATATATATATATATATATATATATATATATACTCTTTGTAAAAGAAAATCAATCACCTGGAAGGTGTTGTCATTTTGCTACAAAGCTTGACATGCAGTTACATCTCGGCCAGATATGCACATGATGAGAGTTGTGGTGTGATTAGATGAACGGTCTTGTCACCTGAGGCCCTAAAATTGGTTCCAACCATGGCCTATAAAAAGGCTCTTAGAGCCTACTTGTTTGTAGTGGACCTCTTTTGTTGCTTGTTGACCACTAGAAGCCTCTACAATGCAATCAAAGAGATTTTGCCTAGTTAACAGAGTTTGGGAGGGGGCGCATTATTGGAATGCGAGAAACTGGATGGTCATATCGATGAATTGCCATTTTGACCAGTCCGTTAGGAGGTGTTGATGCCTGAGGACACGCACACAAGGCAACTGGGTTTAGGACACCCTCAACATACCACGAGTAGAGAAGATCATATGATCATGCAACAAGCATGAGCAACTCCAACTGTTAGGATGCCCGCCATCCAGAGACAGGTGGCACCATTGTTACAGGCCTTTGTGTCTGTCGGGACGATTTCAGGCGTTAAGTCTATGGGCATGCACTGCTGTGCTTCAGGAATGCGCTGGAATGAGCGACTGCGCATGTTTGAAACATTTTATGTTTGCAATGCGAACATCGGGTCAATCTGGTGTATATAAATACATATACACATGATCACATGGGAGGGCACAAAATGTTATGATTAATTTGCACTTAAAACTAATTTCAGGATAAGAACAGGATAATAAGGGAACAGACATGATGTAATTAATAGCACTTCGATAAATACTAGAAAGGGAAGAGCGAACAGTAAATACTCAATTAGTCCAGTGACAAAGGATGTGGAAGTTTTATGGCCTCTAAATTGATGTTAGTGGGTTACCACACGGCTAGGGTGTTACCTCTGCTCTGAGATTCTTATATCTCATAATCTCCACTAATGCAAAAAAACACTTCCGATATTTATTTCATTTTTGACAGTATCAATGGTGGTTATAAACTTGTGTTTCCAAATTCTTCTGTGATGTTGGGACTTGAAATTGCCTTTAAGTATAATAACTGTTATATGCTGTATGTTGTGTCTGTGAGTAGAAAAATGCTCAGTCATTGCTAAATCTGTCTTTCTCTCTTTAATCGTGTGGCAATGCAATCTCATCCTGCCTTTCAGTTTATATATGTGTGTGTGTCTATATGTGTGTGTATATGTATGTATATATATATATATATATATATATATATATATATATATCTATGGCAGAAATGCACTCATATGTATATGGTAGAAATATATACACCCTCTCTGATCATAGAGATACATTTTTTTAAAAATTGATTTATCGAGATTTGTTCGTTGTGAGATGCACAAATATAAACCTTATTCTTTTGAATGGGGTCATACACATGAGTGATGTTTTCCTACATGGCACCACAATGCGATGCTTTGCGGGAAACAAATTGTGGTATATTCAATCTTGGTTAAATCATTTTCCATGCTCAAGACACCACCAGGAGTATCAACCCTACTGCACACTTTAGTGCCATCTGTAAACAGTCAAAGCTTACCTATTAATCCTTCTTCTATGTCACTTATAAACATATTAAAAGAATAGGACCCAGGACAGACCCTTGTGGCCACCACTTGTTTAGAATATACTATGTTAACAACAATATTCTGATATCTCTATTTTAACCAAGACTATGTAAAGAGTAAGTCCAATTTTTAATAACTTATCTATTAGCTCTTTATGTGGAACTGTATCAAAGGCTTTACTAAAATCCAGATAGGCAATATTCACAACTCCACCTTTGTGCACCACTTTTGTGACATAGTGAAAGAAATCAATGAGATTAGTTTGACATGATCTGCCCTCAATAAAGCTGTGCTATTTACGGTCCAACAGATTGTTAATTTTTAAGTGGTCAAATATCGTCTTTTTCGGGAGTTTCCAGAGTTTTTCTGAAGATGTTGAAACCATCTCCTTGGATACCCATAGACACTGTCCTGGTCTTTGGAATAGTTTAATCAAAACTTCACTGATAGAGTTTAGAAAGGAGTTAATAACACTGGGGAACAATTTTTGTTGACTTCGGTTTTTCAGGTGATTTAGACTAAAATAGGCATGTCGATTTAAAAAAATGTAGGTAGTTTTCTTCTATCAAGTCAAGTTTTTTTTCTCCACAGCTAAGCATAATGCCATTACACAAGCCTAGTGTTCTCCTATTGGCCGAGAGCAAAGCCCCCCTGAGTGGGAAGGGGTGGAGGATAACCTTAGCGACTGGCTACAGGTTGTTATTTGTATAGGCTACTCAGTTACATGTGCGTGAGGCGTTGTCTGCCACTCTATAGGGAATTACCTAAATTATTTTTTTTTATTTACACACT